>VZRS01011047.1:52080-66649 GCA_013398055.1 Ifrita kowaldi | reverse complement strand
AAACTGACAGAGAGTAAATTTAGATTAGATTTTAGGACAAAAAATCTTTTACTTTGAAGGTGGTGAGGCACAGGTTGCCCAGAGAAGCTGTGGCTGCCCCATCCCTGGAAGTGTCCAAGGCCAGGTTGGCTGAAGTTCTGAGCTGGTCTAGTGGAAGGTGTCCCTGCCCATGGAAGGAGGGTTGGAATGAGATGATCTTCAAGGTCCTTTTCAACCCAAGCTGTTCTCTGATTCTGTGATCCCCACCACCCTCAATTTATCTAAAAAAATTATGGAAAGGGGCTGATCCTCACACTAATTTGGGGGTATAAAAGGTATTGAGGTAAATCAGTTTTTACCCTTCCTTTTGAACTTGAGGCACCAGAAGAAGACTAGCAAAGGGCTGTGTATGATGGAGTTTCTGTCTGTGAACCATCAATAAGGTTATTCCCTTAAGACCTTGAATTTCCTACCCCTGCTCAAAAGGTGCATGTCCGAATTTTGCTCTTTTATCCTTGGATAACATGGCCGAGTCCGTTATCCCAGTGCAGAAATGGGAGCTAGGCCCTGGGTGTTAGTAATGTTTCCTCATGATATAAAAGCGGGAGCAAATACGAGTGCAGGAGGAGAGGGAGAAAGAAATAAGAGATCCTGAGGACAATAAAGAGATGAAATGTAATATTCCACGTCATGCATTTGAGGATGAATATTAAAGAAAATGATCCTACTATCACGTAATTTAGCCCTTATTATCAGAGACAGCAAGAGGGATATGAGCCAAGGATTAGGATGCTGAAGAGCTGAATTCCAGTCTTGGCTCTGCAAATGGCTTGATGTATGCCCTTAGGCAAATTCTCTACCTTCTCTCCTACAGCTTCTCTTTCTGCATTAACAGGATAATAATATTTAGATGAGCTTTGCAAGGACTAATTAGTTAATGATTATAAAGTGCCTGAATATGTAAAGTGCAATGCAAGTGCAAGGGATTATTATCATCTTCGAATAATGAAGAATGTTTATTAGTTAGTTATTGTGATTATTTCTTTTAAACCTCTTTATTGCTAAGTGTATAAGAGGCTGTCAGCCATAAAGTGGGTTTTACAAAGGGATTTAGAAGGGAGGGGTGGAGGAATGGTTTGGAGGCACAGATGTAGTTTTAACAGGGAGTTTTAACACTGTTATCATGCCAGTTCCTACCTTAATATGACAGCTGGTAGCCCAGATTGGAGAGCAGTGAGCAGCAGCATTTGTAGCCTCTGGATGGTGTTTTGCCACACGTGTTCTGTGACCTTGCACTGGCTGCTTTTGGGTACCACTGCTTTTTTACTGTGCAGTGCTCTTCTCACTGCTCGCTGCAGTCAGTTAGGGGTTCTCTGGGCCTCTGTAATGAGGGGACAAAGGGGTGGCAAAGCAGAACAGAATGTTGGGTCTAGACTGTGAAGTCCGTGTCTGTCTGGGAGCTGGGTAGGAATGCACTGACAGAATCACACAATAATTCCGTTTGTGGCGTCTCTGGAGAAACATCGTCCAGTCCTCTTCTCAAAGTAGGGTCAGCTGGAGCAGGTTTCTCAGGGCTGTGTTCAGCTGAAGTTTGAATATCTCCAAGGAGGGAGACTTCCGTACCTCTCTGGGAAAGCTGTTCCCATGTTTGATCACCTTCACAAAACAAGAAGAATGTTAAATCCTGGTTTTAAATGAAATTTCTTCTATTTTAATTTGTGCCCATTGCCTCTTGTTCTCTCTCCTGGCACCATCTTCTTTAGGGCTTCCCTTCAGGTACTACTACACCTGTATAAAACACACCTGAGATTTCTCTAGGCTGAAAAAAACCAGCTCTCAGCCTCTCCTTGTATTAGTTAGTCCACTCCCTTGATGAATTTAAAAGCCATATACTGAAGCTATTCCAGTATGCCCATTCCCATCTTTTCCTGGGAAGCCCAGCACTGGCCCCAGCACCTCAGTGAGTCTCACCAGGTCTGTGTATAGGGGAAGGGTCACATTCCTTCGCCTGCTGTTGATGTTTATGTGATCAGTGTAGCCCAGGAGGTTGTTGGTCTTTGTTGCTGAGGGATTTGCAGTCAGGTGTCCAAGCAGGACCTCAAAGTCCTGCTGTGCAAAGCTGCTTTGCAGCCAGTCAGCCCCAGGCCATGCTGGTGTGTGGGACTATTCCTCCCCACATGTGGGGCTACGGACCTGGGACACACAAATCCAGAGCCGTGAATGAAAGGGTGTCTTCATTTTCCAGGTTGTTTAGCTCTTGGTTCGGGTGTGGTACGTGATGATTTTTTCCGGGGGAGTGCATAATTCAGGCTGAAACAGACCTCAACAGCTCTGCACTTCAAACTCCAGCTCAAAACCTGCTGCCTCTGCCCCCTGAGTCCTACCTTGGTGCATTGTAGCCTTTCATGATTTTTCTGCATAGCCAGACTCGTGTTCTGATATGTCTAATTGTTTTGTTGGGTGTTGGGATGCCCCATTCCCACCATTCTTGTGCTTGGAGGGTGCTGTTCTTAAAACTCTGATAAATTTTCTGAACTCCATTCCCCTTCAGAATAGCCTCACGTGGGATCCACTGACTGGTTCCTTCAGTAAATCGAAACATGCTCTTAAAGTCTGGGATTTGCACTTCCTCCTTGCCCTTTCAGGATCTTGAGCTACACTAATTGAGGCTCACTACAGCCAAGACTTCCTGTGATTATCACCTGTTTGGTTCACCCAGATAAGTCCACCTGCACCACACCTGGAGCTAAAATTGGGCTAAAAGTTGCCCATTGAGCTGGATGGACACTGGAAACTTTGGATCTGCAAACCTGCTTCCAGAATGTTTAGTAAAAAGTTAATTTATGGGTCCTTTAGCAGGAGTGACAGTCTGAGTTCCACACAGCATCACATTGAGCAGGTTTATTCTCACCAGCCTGGGATCTGTGTGGCTCTTTCCACTGCATGGTGCAGACATGTTCTACATTTTCCCCAAACATCCTAATCCTTCTTGAGCACTTTCCTGTCAAAGCCCCTAAAAGTATGTTAATGCTTAACCTGTAAAAGCTCTGCTAATCTTTCTCCTGCCCTCCCACTATCCCAAACAGAAAACTGCTGACAAGTCTCAGGATGAGATAAACTGGCTCATGAGGGTGAGGAGAAGGAAAGAGACTTAAGCTGACAGGCTTGATCTCCTCCTGCCACCCTTTCCCTCCAGATAGCCCCTCAGAGCTCCAGCACAAACTGCACGTGGAACAACTTGTACATGACGGCGCTGCTGTATCCCTGCCATGAGCTTCTTAGGGAAGAAACTGGATTTTCTCTGAACTTCTCTTCTGGCAGTGCAGCCCAGCCCTGTGCTCTCCCTGTCAGATGGTGACAGTGTGATCTACAGGCAGCTTCTGAGGGGGAGACTAAGCTTATAAGTTCCTTAAAATTTCACATGGAGATGGGTTTTCCATTGTAATAAGAGCTGACGGTACCTTTTTGTAATCAAAAGGCAAACTCCCTTCCACTGCTCAGTGCTCAGGAGCACAATTGAGAGTGACAGAATTCATTACACAACGGAGACAGATGGAGTACTTTAAAAAGAACCATACATCAAGAGCGGAGGTCTGTGAGTGTGTAGATAGTGGGCAAAAAAGCTTAAAAACTTCAATCCCCTCCATACTGCTGAAAATTACCAATCTTCTTATCTTGGCAAAACCTTATTATGCAAATAGTTGTCAAGTGGAACACTCAAATTGGCAAAATTGCTTTATTGTAGTACTTTTTACACTCCTTCCGAGAAAAGTCTGTTTTGCTGGTGTGATAAGTAAGTGATTGATTACTTGTGCTGGTCTGGAATAGCAGAGTGGAAAATGATGTAGTAACACCGTCAGTGGCACAAACTCCATTTAAAAAGAGGAGCACTACTATTTTTGAAAGGAGTGCACCACTTAAAAATGGCCAAGTCAGTACCTCTTCCTTCTCCTGCCTAACCTGAAAAAAAGTGAGTAAACAGATTTTTTTCAGGCACCAAACGATTCACCCCTTTTTGTTGAACCATTGTGAACTTTGGTTGTTTTTAAACACAGTATGGAGCTTGCCAGCAGTTCTTTCCTTCCAAAAATAGTAGAGGTTTTAAGGTTTTTCCTTCCTCTCAACAGTTTTTCTCTGTGTACAGCATGGGATGCCGCACTCTCTCAGTTGTGGACTCAGTTGTGATGAAATGTGTTCATTACTTTGACATAAAGAGAATTACTGCATTGGATTTTTCTTGAGAAGGCAAGAAGTGGAAATGGCTAATGGAGCAGAACTGTGAACTCCCTCTCTTTGGAAGTGTTCAGCTCTTCTCTCCAGAGCTGGTTGAAACTGTTGAATCGTGGGCACAATATTGCCAGGTACACTGTGGTCAGATTTAGTCAGCACTTGGCTTAGTACTGAGTAATAAATGGCACTGGAGAAGAACCAGATGAAACATAAAACTATTTGATATGGTTATGGCATTATCAAAGTGATTCTGTATCATAAAACCATAGAATGGTTTGGGTTGGAAGGGACTTTTGAAGGTCAACTAGTTCAGTCCCCTTGCCATGGACAGGGACTCTTTCCAATAGATCAGGTTGCTAAAATCCCCATGCAACCAGGCCTCGGACACCTCCAGGGATGGGACATCCATGATTTCTTTGGACAACCTGTTCCTGTGTCTTGCCACCCTCATTGCAAAAAAAATTGCTTCTTTGTGTCAGATCTAAATCCACCCGCATTTAGTTTAAAACCATTGTCCCTTGTGTCCCTACAGTGATACAAAATGTCTGTCCCCATCTTTCTGTGAGTGCCCTTTAGGCACTGGAAGGCTCCGAAAAGGTCTCGCTGGAGTCTTCCCTTCTCCAGGCTGAACAACCCGGACACTCTCAGTCCCTCTTCATCCTTCTGATCATTTTTGTGACCCTCTTCTGGACTCACTCTAACAGGCCCATGTCTTTACTGTGCCAGAATCACTCTGACCTCACCTGCTGTCCACCCTGCTTTTGTTGCAGCCCCTGGTCATGGGTGGAATGGGAGCTTCAGACAAAGTTTATTAAAGGAGCCCTGCCCCTGAGTCATGAGGGGCAGAGAAGAACCCTTTGCTTTCTAAACTCCTTCTCAGAGAGGAGCCTGCGGGGAGCTGGATCCAGTCTCAGCCTGAATTTGGACTGTCAACAGTTTAAGTTTTGAAACTTTGTCCTGCAGGTTTTAATGATGACAAATCATCTGTATTTATGAAAGATGAGTTATTTATTAAGACAAATGAAGAGACAGAGGATTTTAATCAGAATTACTTACTCCACATCATAAAAGCTAAAAACACTAGTTGACTATAACATAAAATGGCAAAGTGCACTATGTTAAAGCAATAACATTAAAGCAATCATATATTAAAGCTAGCAAGAGAAACATTAAGGAGAGGTTGATGTATGTCACCACTCCCCCTCCATTGCTGGGGTACTTCTCCCTCTTCCTCTCAATCCCTGGGAAGCAGCCATGAAGAGGCATCCCAACCCACAGGAGAGGCTCCATATACTTTGAGGAGTATATGGAAGAACCTGACTCTATGGGAAGTGTGCTGGACTTACAGCATAAAGAAGTCGCCTGCCAGTCACGTGCCTTCAGGGCAGTTTAACAGCTTATCTGTCAAACCTTACCTCAAAGGGACAGATGTCTGTTCGAAGATGATTGGCCAGAGTGTCTTTTTAGCACTTTCAACACCAAAAAAACCCCACTGGTGCCTCAGGTAACTCACCACAGACAGCTTGTACTGTTTGTATCTTCTGACTGGGTTCCAGGCCAAGCAGATGAGATTTATCAGGGCGAGGCATCCTGCCACACCCCCAATACCACTGACTTTCTGGGCTGCAGGTTCACCCTGCTGGGTCCTGGCTAGCTTTTCATCCACCAGCATCCCCAAGTCCTTCTCTCCTCTCAAACTTTCATCCCCAGTCTGGTGATACTGGGGATGGTTCAACCCAGGTGCAGAACTTTGCCCTTGGCCTTGTTGAGGTTTGTGTAGGCCCCCCTCCTTATTTATTTATTTATTTTTTGTAGGAGACAATTCTTGGACAAACAGCTGTGCTTTCACAATGGGTGGTCTTGCTGTCAAACAAAGCTGTCTACATGAGCAGATGGGAGATGCTAATGATGTATTTACAGGCAGATTCCATCTGCCTTGCAGGGCAGGAAGGATTCCTGGTGATGGTGTTGGGAGCAATTTGGAATGGAGATCACCCTGGAGTTTGCAGCTAGTTCTGGAGCAAAGAGAAGCTTCCTGGGCTCCGAGTGTTTAGGGAACAACAGTGCGGGAAAAAAGGGGCAAAAAGGGGCCTCCTTCTCTTCTTAGCTCCCACCTGAGCTGCTGTAGGTGACACTAAATGAAAATGAAAAAGAATGAAAAAGAAATCATTCTTTCTCAGAGCAGGGAATGGAATAGCAATTGAAAAATGTGCCTGTGGGCTGACACTACAGAAGCTTTTTGGAGGGCAAGTAGTGATCATTTCCAGCCGCATGGAAGTAATCTGGAATTTCATGGACATAATTCAGACATTTTCACAGACTTCTTCATAACTACATAGACCATAAAGTACATTTAAGCCTCGTGAACAGACCTTGTTGCACTGAAGGTGACACAAAGCCTTTCTTCCTGGATATCACAGAATGGTTTGGGTTGGAAAGGACATCAAAGGTCATTTAGTTCCAACACCTCTGGCATGGGAAGGGATGTCACCCACTAGATATGTGACAAGGGACCGTGGATCTGGGACCTCACAGAAGTCGGGGAGGGCTGGTGTGATGAAACACTTTGCCAGTTATTCATGAGATCAGTACTTTACCTCNCAGACCTTGTTGCACTGAAGGTGACACAAAGCCTTTCTTCCTGGATATCACAGAATGGTTTGGGTTGGAAAGGACATCAAAGGTCATTTAGTTCCAACACCTCTGGCATGGGAAGGGATGTCACCCACTAGATATGTGACAAGGGACCGTGGATCTGGGACCTCACAGAAGTCGGGGAGGGCTGGTGTGATGAAACACTTTGCCAGTTATTCATGAGATCAGTACTTTACCTCCAAAGAAAGTAGTGCGGTGTTAGCTGCCTTTACCAGAGAACTAATAAATGCTTTTTGTAATTATGATTTCTCAGCAGATGAGTTCTGTTGTTTACACATCCACATGTTTTGGTATCCTTTTTCTGTCTCTTCCCAATGCAATGCACTCTTTTATTAAATGTAGTACTGTAGACAGCAGCACTTGAGAAATAAATATGCTCCACCTGGATCCATCTAAATGGTGTATTTCTAGAGTACTTTACCTGACATGTAGTCTAAATATAAACAAATTATCTTGAATGACATATTGTATGGATATATTTACATTGAATGCATTTACCCAGTTTTGATAATTCTGTTTGGAAATGGTGCAGCTCACGTTCAGGGCAAGTGCAACGTCTAGGCAATACAGATGCTTTCTACTTTGCAGCAGCACACAGCCCTGCTGCATCAAATATTCCCTTTTTTGAGTTAAAGTGGTGAAATTTACACTTCTGAAACTTCACAAAAACTTTGTGTATGACATTGATGATGCATTGATTTTCAGAAGTAATTAGAAGATCTGTCTGATTGCTTATATCCCACCTTAATCACTTGTCCATTGAGTCTCATAACTGTGTTTTTTAAAAGTATTTATTACTCCAGCATGTTCAGGCTTAACCAGCAAACCAGACTCAGAAATTAGACCATTTGTTCCAGTGGTTAATCAACCTCCCAAGCACCACACCTTGCTTCTAATTAGAGTACAACTGACATTTTCAACTACACTCCTTTTTGTTGTCATTCCCTTTAGCTTAAAAAGTGTTCTAATAGATGGGGTTTTTTTGTTCTCTGTCCCTGGAAATATTTGAAGGTTTTAATGTTCTGTCTTTTACTGAAAAAAGAGTTTTCTAAGCCTTAAATAATTTTTGCCTTCTGACCCACGTCATGTTACTTAACATCCATTTTAAACCACCAGTACTGAAATGTATTGAACATTTTAGTACCAATCTCTTCAGTGTCACACAGCCGTGAAATCTCCCACTCCCAATCACACCAGTGCATGGCCAAGGTTTGCATCAGACCTGTGGTCATGTGATTGCACCAATAGCTCATCTCAACCTGTTTATCTACTTTGACTCTTAAATCCTCTGCACTCTCTACATATTAAAATACATGTTCCCATTTTCAGGGCATGTATTTGCAATTCTCAGATGTCTGGATTTACGTTTATCTGCATTGAAATGCTTTAATTTGTTTGACTTGGTCTCTTTCATCATCTCTACTGCCTTGTGTTCATTGCAGCACTTTGGGCACTGGTGCAAAGATCAGAAATGGCAGATCCAGTGGCCGTTTCAGAGAACCACCTTGGAACTTGTTCTGTTCGATGAGTTCCTCAACAACAGCATGAAGAATTGGAAAGCTTTGACCATGTTGCAGGAAATGGATCGTGAGGGATTACTGATGGTCTCAGACTTTCCTCGCCTTTCCTGAACTTGATTCCTTAGTGGTCTATACTGGTAATATGCCCACACCTTTATTTGAAATGGGAAATTTCAATCCCCTGCCCTTTGCAGGGGGGATGGAACAAGATGATCTTTAAGGTCCCTTCCAACCCAAGCCATTCTATGATTCCATGGAAATTTCTCAGTGCTACATTTTCCATCAGAGTGTTCTGGGCTGTGGAAGTCAATGACCTCATACTTGACAATTGGATTGTTAATCACCTTCAGCAATCAGTTTTCTTTTTTTTTTTTTGATTTCAGAATGCAATGCAGTTAAGCCCAATAATTAATGTTTTTTAAAAATTTAGTGTATATATATATATGTATTTAGTCTAGTACTGGTCCAGCCCCACATTTTAATTCATTCTCAGCTGAGTCCTGTGATTTTGCATTCTTTTGGTGTTGAACAGCACATTGTAGTCACCTGTCTCACTGCACTCGTGTTTCTTCTCTTTCTTTCTGCCCCAAATCCTCAAAACTTTTTTTCTTTAGCCAGGCCAGGAATTGTTTCTACTGGTGCCTTTATCTTCTCTTTGTAACGTGTAGTTGTTGTTACATCCTGTGTGTTTATATCACATTTATATTTTTAAGCTCCATCTCTTAAGTAAATGAGGTGTATTTAATCAATCTCTGTCCGAATCTGTCGTCGCTGAGACTTGGGGATATCAGATTATGGTGGGGTTTGGGTGTCCCTCATGGGGATTCTGTGGAATATGCCACTGGTGCTACCATTGTAAGAGAATTACAGAATCACAGAATGGTTTGGGTTGGAAGGGACCTTAAAGATCGTCCAGTTCCAAGAGCCGCTGTTACCAATGCAGGGACATTTCCAGTCTGGATGTAGAACTAGAGGATTGCAGAGAACATTCCTCCCCCATTCACAGGACAGATCCTTTAACTTCTAGTTGCTGCCCAAAATTTATCCCTGGATCAGGATGAGGTTTTAACTAAAACTCTCAATTTTTTAATTGTCAGATCAAGGCATCCTGGCCAGTTAATGGGCTGATCTTTTGAGCACACTCAATTTTCTCTTTCATTTTCCTATTTACATGGTTTCTGCTGTGATTTTTTCCTCAGAACTTCCTCAGTTTCAGGAGATGTGCCCTTTTGAGGCACCAATTATATACATAAGATGTTACTGATTGAGAATTGATTCTGTTTTTCATCTTGAATGTAATCAAATCATGATCACTCATCCCTGGGTGCCTACAGATTTCCAACCCAGTAAGTAATTAATCTATATCACTCATAATCAAGTGCGACCAAATCATTTTGCCGTGGCTACAGTACCCTGATAAAAGAAATAGCAGCTGCAGTTTTTATGCATTAATAGTGACTCTTCTCAACCTTAATCATATTTCTAACAAACTGAAATTTCCCTTCGCAACATAGATTCTGGTTTTAATTTTTTAATCTTCTCTCATCAACAGGCAGGTGCTTAAGGAGTAACTTCATTTTCTCTGTTTTATTTGATAGTTATAACAAATCCCCGCCTCTGTGTCTGTTTCTGGGCTTTACTCAGTAGCACTGAATTTCAGAATTGTGAAATATTTTGCAATAATGGCTCAGAAATAATCCTGAAATTCTTAATTGTTAATAATTATTTAATAAAAAACAGTGTCTTTGATGAAGAGTTTGCGTGGCAGTTTTGGGTCAAAGGCTGGACTTCATGATCTGGCAGTTTTAATTTCCTGTGATTCTACAAAAGATCA
Source organism: Ifrita kowaldi (assembly GCA_013398055.1). Lineage (NCBI taxonomy): Eukaryota > Metazoa > Chordata > Aves > Passeriformes > Cinclosomatidae > Ifrita > Ifrita kowaldi. The sequence continues at coordinate 56,431 of VZRS01011047.1, read as the reverse complement.
AGCCAGTTTCTTAACCAGAAAAATCTGGTCAAGAACAGCCTCTTCATTGACAGTCCTGGTGAAGATGAAGTGTTGAACAGGCCATGAGCTCAGAGCACCTCTCCTTCGATGTGTTGTTCTCTTGCAATGTCACCATAAGGTGTCATAGAAGATAAAGAATAAGTGGAAGTCCTCTTGTCTATGTTGTGAGGTTTTTCTTCGAAAATACTTGGATTTTTGGAGCCTGCTTACCCAGAACTTCTATGCTCTTTGGAATAATAAAAAAACCAAAAAAGTCAGAAAACTTGAATCATTCACTGCATGGGAGATGCAAATAATAAAACAAGGAGGTCTAGGAAAAAGAGAAACCTCCTTTAAAAACCACACAGTTTCTCACTTCCCTTTTACCACCACACCCACGCAGTCATTTATTGATTCATGGCAGTTACAAGTTGACAATCAACAGATCAACACCTGAGCCCAGCTGATGAGATTAACAGAACTAATTACAGAGAGATGGTAATTATTTCAGTTCCACTGCTTTGAACATCATAGGCTGATGCATCCAAAAAGGCTCCTCTTCCAGGGATTTTACAAACCAAGCATGTGAATTTGAGGAATTCAGAAAAATGCTACGTATGCGATCCCCACCCACCTCTTCTTCTCATAAGCTGCTGTTCCAGCAGGAGGTTAAAAGGATGGACCTGTTTTTATCTTTTCATTAACACACAGGTATTAGGTACCTGTAAACTTGAGAGGTAAAATCACTTTTTTTTGAAGTTTAAGCTACATCAGATGGTATTTCTAATAAGCACCCAAGGAGGAACACCTTGGCTTTTTCTGCAGTTTTTCGACCTAAAAGCTTTGAGGTCTTTGTCATCTGTTATTGATGGCAGTGTGCGCTGAGGGATTAAGCTACAAGTGCAGACAATTATCAAAAACCCAAAATATTCCAATATGATGTTTAGCTGTGTGAAACAAACAAATAATGAATAACTTCCCCCCACAAATATTTTGATATAATTTCTGTTCCATTGAACAGGTGGAGCAAAAGACAGGTATTTTTTCCTTCTTGGAAACATCATCTTTGTGTCTTTCCAAGATGAAAAAAACCCATTACATTCACCTGCTTGCCATCTGGATCATTTTGTGAGCCTTATTTAAAAAAAAAAATAAATAAATGAAAACAGTTCCAAGATTTTTGCATGAAAACAATGAGAAGGAAAAAAAAAAAGACTATTTGGCAAGGAACGAGGTTAAGAGCTTTATGCCCAGAATGGTATTGAAGCCACAGTTCCAACATCACTGGCTATTCCTTTCTCCCAACCCTTGGAACCAGTGACAGCTTGCAGAGATGACAGCACTTGGCAATATTGTCATGGCCTACAAGCTCCTTGAAGGGTGACATATCAGATGTTTGTGAGCAGCTGAAAGGCAACAGCAGTCCCAAGTTTACAGCTCCCCTGACATCCTGCATGTCCCTTCACCATTAGCTTCGTTCTGACATTGCTGGGACGGACTCCCATGGTTCATGTCACAGGTGCAATGGAGCTCACTTGAGTGCTTGGGCTTTTCCTCCTGTTTTTCAAATGCTTTTAGTAACTGGAGAGCTCCTGAACGAGGGTGGGCTGAGGCAATGAAGCAGAAAATTTCCTATTCAAAAGCAAAAGCTCCAATGAAGAAACAGTTGCCTGTGAAGGCAACCTTTGCTTCCACCACAGTTCATTTTTTTATTAAATCTGGAGATGTGAGCATAGTCTAAAGTTCATGATCATCTCAGTCTTTGGCCTCACTGGTAGAAGGCTGGGAGCAGTGTTTGTTCTTGATCCAGCCCCTCACACAGCATTTTATCTACTTGCTTGATAGGCATGGCTGCTGTTTCCTGCTTTGCCATGTTTTTCTTGGCTGGAGAAATTATCTGAGACCAGATCCAAAAGGGGCCTTTGCCTTATAAAGAGAATAGAACAGAGACAAATTAATTATTATTTTATCATATCTTTACCTGCTACAGGTTCTTCCTCAAATAGAATCATAGAATCAAAGAATATCCTGAGTTGGGAAGATCATCCAGTCCAAATATTGCCATGGTGGTCTCAGAGTCTCCAGAGGGACCTACAGGCAGTAGCTGTCGTGGGTAACAGGACATTGCATTTCACTGTGTCACAGAAGCACTTCCTGAAACTCTAGGAGTGAAAACCAAGTTTTTCTCCAAGGAGCACAATTAATAATGCCTAATTTGCTGTCAGCTGTGGCCATGGTCACCGTAATTTTCTCTTTTTCTTGCTTTTCTCCCCTTTATACTCCACTATATATAAATTGTATGAACATGGTATCTCTAGAAACTGCACTCATTGTTGTTTAACCAATTAACTTCTGCCTAACCAGAGAAGGAGGTGTCTTCTTTACAAGGCATCAAGTATCCTGAACACAGAAGTACTTTAGATGCTTCTGCTCCTCTCTCAGATGTGATTGAATTTGGCAAAGAAGTTTTGGAGCACTTGGGAGCAGGAAAAGGAGTGACAAACAGAATACCTGCTTTCCTGCAAATTACAGGCTACTGACAGGGAACATCAATCCTGCTCTAAAAGGATATGTGTAGAAGGACAAAAAAAGATTTAAAAAACATGTAGCTTCAGATTCAATTTTTATCTGTCAGCAACGATCCCACAGATAATCTGATAAGCATCAACTGTTTGTAACACTCACTTGCAGAGCAGCATTTTGGGCTCTTTATTCAGGAACTCCCTGTTTGAGAAGTAATTTACACCCACAGTTTAATAAAGCATTTTGATAAGATTTAGCAGGATTATGGATTTAAAAAAAAACCCCAACTCAACAGTGAACTAAGCAAAACAGTTCACTGACATTCCCAATCAGTCCTCTTTTAAATGGCAACTAGCTACTGCATGGTTTGAATCAGAGACACGGAATCACAGAATGGTTTGTGTTGGAAGGGACCTTAAAGACCATCCAGTTCCACCCCCCTGCCATGAGCGTCTTCCACTATCCCAGGTTTCTCCAAGCTCTGTCCAGCCTGGCCTTGGACACTTCCAGGGGTGAGGCAGCCACAGCTTCTCTAGGCAACCTGTGCCAGGGCCTTACCACCTTCACTGTAAAGAATTTCTTCCTAACATCTAATATAAATATCTTATCTTTCAGTTAAAAACATTCCCTCTTGTCTTATCTATCTGTCCGTTTCAAAAGTCCCTCTCCCTCCTTTTTAAAAGCCCTCTTAGGTACAGGAATGAGGTTTCACTGAAGCCTTCTCTTCTCCTGGCTGAATAACTCAAATTTTCTCAACCTGTCTTCACAGCAGAGGTGCTCCAGTCTACAGAGAATCTTCATGGCCTCCTCTGGACTCCCTCCAAGAGGTCCAAAGCTTTCTTGTGTTGAGGAGCCCAGAACTGGGCACAGTGTTCCAGGTGGGATCTCACACGGGCAGAGCAGAAGGGCAGAATCACCTCCCTCGACCTGCTGGTCATACAAAACACAAAAAAGCCAAAAAATGTAGATGGTTTTTCCTATTGTTCAGGTTAGGCTGGATTTCAGCGAGGATTTTTCATAGCTTCTTACAGACTGCTTATTTGCATCCTAACAGAGAAGCATGTCGTAAACCCAGGAATTTCCCAAGGAAATAAGGTAAAGGAAGCAACCAGCTCTTGGCTATTATAGAATGCTGGAGAAGTTCACTGAACTGAAAGTCCCAGAAGGTAAAAACCTCCTGTGTGCTGCTCACTTGTACCTGCAGCACTGCCAGACCCATTTTGGAGAGAAGTCACAATAAATGGCTTATTCTGCTCAGCTTTGGTTAATGGGTGCTTCTGCATCATCAGACTTCTCTGACTGACAGCAAGAAAATACCTCCAAAGTGGGAATTTGTGTGAATTTGTGCTCTGCTGAGCAGTGCACATGATCATTTTTTGTCCAATATTTTGCTAAAAAAGAGGGAGCCAACTTCATCAGCCATGGTGTCAAATTTTCCTTTAGAAATTTGATTCTGTGTACTCCATCCATCTTGAACTGGTTTCTGGCAGTTACACAATAAATTCATCATATTTCTGATGGAAAATTTTCTCTGTCCAGCTGTCAAAGTAGTGTTGCCACTTCTGGTATGATTTTTTTAGCACTCTGTCATGAATAACCTAAAATCGTACTTTAATTTTAAATATATATGTATATTTTCCCCTTTGGGGAATAATTATATAGTCTAATAGAACTTGGTGCTAAAGCTTTTTCTTTCCTGAAGTTTAAATTGCTTTTTTATTTTTTTTTTCTTCACAGGCATAATGTATTCCTATTACTCCTTATGGAACACTCGAAACTATTTTCAGCTTACGCTTTAATTTCTAGCTTCCCCCCCCCCCCCCCTTCC
>VZRS01011047.1:753-52035 GCA_013398055.1 Ifrita kowaldi | reverse complement strand
TTTTTTTTTTTTTTTGCTTCAAGTTATTAATAAATAGAGACTTGGCTTCATCAGTTCCTTGACATTTTTGCAGACATTCTGACAACAGATTGAATAAATTATATTATCCAGTGTTAGCCAGAGTAATGGCCTATTATGAATGGAGAAAAGCAACACCAGGTGAAGGTTGGCATTTCTGCTCCTGCAGCACGTCAATGGGTGTTTTATTGAATCCTGTGCTGCTGTAGCAAGAGCCAAACAATAACTGAGTGCCTGAAGGTGGTGGAACATGCACATCCCTCTGACCTTTTGCTGCAGCGTTTCCATGGGAAGAGCTCTTTCTTTCTCCAGCCCACTCTTTTTATCACCAGCTCAACACTTCCTGCAGCTCATTTTGGGTCTCAACACCCAGTGGCAGCACAATAATCTCTCCAAAGGAATCCAGATTTCCCCCTCCCCGGGCCTAAAGCAATCACCAACTTTTTCAAGCATCACCACACCATCAGCTGTCAACCAGTGCCATCCAATAAAGTCATCCATGATTAATTATTCTTAAATGACAGCAGCATATTGAAAGGAGCTGATAGCTGCTGACAGTGTAAATCCAATTAACCTGAATTACTATCTTGATTGTGGCCCAATTAATGTCAGCTGTGCCATGTCAGAAGAGAAGGCTTGGCTAATATAATTGTTTAATTAATTGGTTGCTGAGATTAGTTGATGTGGGCCTGCCCTTGCGCCGCCTGCTTTTCTTATTTTTTCCCCTCCCCCAATGAACATTAGATTTGAGGGAGAAGCATAAGCAGCTTGTTGTCTACAGCTTTTTGCTAGAAGTGGATAAATGAAGTTGTACCTTTATATACAGTTTGAAAGCTCACAGAGGGTGTAGGGGAGCTGTTAAACTTCTGCTGAGTCTGTTGTGGCCCTTTGCTTCAGTGAGTTTCATTGTACCCCATCGCTGAGCTCCAAAGGGATTATGAGGAATTTCTTTGATACATTCAAGCTGGGATACGATGCAGTTACGAATTCATGATTTCTCTGGCTGTTAAAGCACATCTAGTGAACAGCAGGAGGGGTGATAATGGTGAGGGGTGGATTTATTTATCTTCAGAAATAGAAACTTGAGTCAGAGGTAGCTGGAGGTTTGCTGCCCATGGTGTAATGTCTGTCTGGTGCCTTGAGATCAGTTCATCTTCTCAGACCTCTTGTGCAAAGACCGTCCCACATGGCAAATAATTAAGAGCATTAAGAAATGCGTTATGACCAATTTTGGGGATGACTCACAAAGGAAAGGGGTCTGTTGGTGGCTCTTTCAGTTGCAACACGTTACAGTAGCTATTACCACCATCTTTGCCATTTCCATTTCCCCAGCCCTCCTCTGGTCAGCTTTCAACAGCCATTATGCATTTAAAAGTCACACTTCCATTCATAATGGTTGTATTCAATGATCTTTGAGGGTTTTTTTCAGTCTAAATAGTTACATGATAATATGACTCTATAAAGGACGAGATAGAAGTGCAAAAAAACCAACTGTAGTTTTAAGTGTTGCACTGAACCACTCATTATAAGTTGGAGTTTGTGAAGTAGAGCAAGAGAAAACTTTCCTTGATCTCCACCAGAAACTTTAAGACATTCTTTAAAAATATAGACAGGCTCAGACTGATTACCAAATAAGAGGATTATAGTGAAAAAAGGATCTCTAATGACTTAAAGGAGCTAGCATTAAAAAGTTAAACTCAGTAAATTAATATGTTAAGTACAGAAGCTCTGACAAGCAGTAAGGGGAAAATATACACACATCCCTACAGATATCTATATGGGTTTTTCCCCATGTGGAGCTCAACTGTTTAAGCTCTTGTCATAGATGCCAGGAGAAAAGGAATGGAGAGTTAAAAGCTTTGATCAGCTGCGTGTAAAAAAAGCTGGGACACTTCACAAGTTCAGAGGTTCCCTTCACTTCTCCAGACTCTTCAAAAATATCTGGTTTCTTCAATGTCAACCTCAAAAAAAATTCCGTAAGCGGGACCTCCCTGGAGATGTCTGTCTTTGAGTTGTTCTCCAAATAGCACCAGGGCATAATCTCCCATGGAGGTTTCAGTTTAGGTGGAAGTGCTCAGAACTACTTTAGAAACTTTCTCAGAGCTTCAAACCAGTCATTCAGTCCAGTTTTCGGGACTTTGGGAGAATTTGTCGATAAGTTTGGGAGGATTTTCAGATCAGCTTTATCCTAAAAAGTGATTAATGTCCTCATCTTCTCAGCAGTGTAGGAGAACCACTCACCACATTTTTAAGAAAACTATGTCATAACAAACTGAACTACATAAACCCCTTTTTAACTTAACTTAGTTGGCAGTTTATTAATTTGTTGTCTGTGCATCTCTATTTCTGTAGGTGGTGTGTAATTTAAATTTCTTTTTCTTGGGTAAAAGTTAGTTATGGTTGAGTGACATGTTGCCTCTTGGCTGCATGCCCTGGGTTCTACGATTCTGGAGAATCCCATCTCTCTGCTGTTTTGTTACTTGGATGAAATGTTTACAGGTTGGTTGTTCCTTACACAGCATAACTGGATGGAGTTGGATGAGCTTTCCAATCTGAATCTGGCTCCAAATTGGCACCATGACAGAAATCATAAACACAAAGATATGTTGGATTTAATACATTTCATTGCTTTCTGCCCCTTTCCATACTTGCAATGAGATAAAACTCAAACACGAAAACTGTTTTCACTTCCGTCCTTATAGACCTGTAATTTGAGTTAATTCATTCTTTTCCAGCCTGTCCTCTCGTTGCTGTGAGGGATTGATATGCTCTGTAGGACAGACTGCTGGCACTGTGCTTTGTGACATTCCCAGAGCTCTATTATGTTGTCTATCACAGTCGAGTTATTCCCACACACTTCACGTAAGAAGCCCTTTGTGCTGGTAGAGCTGACAAGACTCTGCCTAGACACGGCAACTGAGATTCTGACCAGCAAGGTCAGGCTCCAAGGCCATTTGTGAAGCAATGCTGATATCCCATTATTTGTTACAATCATCTCTTTTATTCAGAATCCATTACAATTTGCAATTACACAATGATTTTGACATAGATGCAGGAAACTCTCAGCTTTGATGGCAGTGAATAATTCAGAACGCTCTGAATGCTGTCTCATTGCCAGGGACTGCGGAACAGTGAAACGTTTTGACCTCTGGTCATTCTCAGCTTTCATATTCATTGTCCACCTTAGCTTAGATCAGACCAAACTCCACTTTAGGATGTATCTAAGGATGATACCAAGAGCTTAAAATGGTTGGTTGAGAGATGAAGGAAGGGACAAAAACTCATTCCTCTGTAATATGAGCTCCAGTGTCATATCCATAACTCTATTGTGTGACTACTTAATGAAAGAGAAGTGCCTTAATCCCAGAAAGTTTTAAAGGTTTTGAGTTAGAAATGGCTGAAGCAGTTGACCTAAAACAAAACAAAAGAAAAACCCATCCCTGTAAAAACTGGATATTTTAAAAAAACAGTGTTTGTGTGTTGATCTTGGCAAACAATGGCTCCGTCATCACAGATGTCACTATATTTGCTCTATTCATTTAATGAAGTCACGTCCCTGATGTTATAACATGGAAAATGAGGAATGAAGAAGTCAAATGACTTATAAATGGTCACAAACCAATTTAATGAGAATATGTACTCTGCCTGTAGAGTAGCCCTCATTGCCTGCTATTTCGAGATTTTTTTTTATTTTATTTTTTGTATTGATATTTGAATGCTGTTCTTACAAGTCCTGAACTCTGCTCTTTGACATTCCCTGGATCTCCATCTGTTAAACTGGGCAGCAAACCTCAGGTGAATACTGTCTCACACAAGATTTTCCAATACTTTGTGCTTTCTCCTGGAGTCAGAAGTTCAATATCAACTCAGGCTACCTCCTGGCATTTGTGCATTTAATCCACCAGATAAATGAAAATGAAAAATCAATAGAGAGTCAAAATACTCTTCAAACCTTGAAGAACTTGTTTGGTTTTAAACAAAGGCTTAGATCAGATATTTTGACAACCTAACTAGTTCTCTGTGGCTTCTACAGAAAATCAAGCTGCCTCAAATTTAATTCTGTGCCACCCAGTAAAGTGATATGGAAGCTCTACTTCTTCTTAGTTTCACTGGTGTTACACGAGATGTGACTTTAACCACTTCTTTTTTGTGACAGACATAAGTAAGTAGTAAAATGGAAATATCCTTTTGTCATTTAGCAATTATTTAAGATTCTCAGCTTTTATGTCTCAGCGCTACTTTGAACAGGTGAAGACTCACATTTATAAAAGTATACATGGGTTTAAGAAGCTGTAAACTAGCTTTTATTAGTCTGTATTAGGCAAAGTGTGGGGTGTGCATTCCTTGTGTTCCTAGGACACAACTTGTTGCTTTCCACAAGGAAGACTTTCATGCCTGGACTCCAGGTAATTTCCTCACTTTTCATTAGTCCTTTGCTCCCAAGTATCCAGCACAGTGCAAAGGAGCAGCAGGGAAGTGGTGGGTACTTGTAAATATTTTCTACACTCTTTGGATTTCACTACCAGGAAAAAACCAAACAATTTACTGTATTTAGAGGTCTGTTTAAAATTCGGTGCAGCAGAAGTTCAGCTGTTTTATGACATTATGAAATAATGCAGGGTAGTTTGTGCCTGTCAACCACTGCTTGATGTGCTAATGATGGGAGTGTTTTAGTAGTAAAGACAGGAGTGATGTTAGTGATAGTGGTGAGCAAAGCTCGTAGGAAGTAATGTTCTATATTAAATCAATGGACACAGTAAAGAAAATAATAAAAAGATTTTTCCCAATCACATCAGTAAATCTAACTGCAACACAGACACTTAACACTGCCTGCTATGGTTCTGTGACATTTTTTCTCTGGAGATTCATCTTCTCCTAACACTGACATTCTGAGGCATTAATGGCACAGTACTTCATGAAACCCCTTCCAAAATTTGGTTTTACTTGTGATTCCTAGGGCTGGGAGGAGCTTCTTGTGGATCAGTTACTGTAATGTACTGACTTCTATTGAAGTACCCAGAGACCTTGTGGTGGTAGGGTCAGACCAGCTTAGACCTTCAGTTGTTGGTGCCTGAAGACTTTCACTGAGGGTAACTTATCTTATTTACTGGTGAGATTTGGAGGCAAATTTTAGTTCAAGAACACAGTGTTTTGAAGACAGAAAACTTTTCTTTCAGTTCCAGCATGAACAATGTTGTTATATGACAAGAGGAAATGGCCTCAAATTGTGCCAGAAGAGGTTTAGGTGGGATTTTAGGAAAAATTCCTGCACTGAATGGGTTGTCAAGCCGTGGAAAAGGCTGCCCAGTGAAGTGTTGGAGTCACCATCCCTGGCAGGATTTAAAACACCTGTAAATGGGACATGGCTTAATGGTGGCCTTGGCAGTGCTGGGTTAATGGTTGGACTTGATGGTCTTAGAGGTCTTTCCCAACCAAATGGTTCTGTGATTCTTTTTCTACTACCCCCTGGGAGTAGCCTTGTTTTCTTTATTTGACGTTTGTATTTGTCTCAGGATGTTCAAAAGATCCTTCACAGCTGATGTTCCACCCTTTTAGAAAGCACATTAGTTTTATTAGAATTTTTAAAATAAAAATATTGCCTCTAGCTATCCACAGCACAGTGAGGAGAAATTCTTGACTTATTTGGACCAGCGTCTCATCAGAGTACACTGGAGTTAAGCCAGACTAAATGCTTTTTTTGGCTCTGGTCCTTATGAGATTCTGCAAAGTTTGACCTGGTTGTTGTTGGCAAAAGGAGCCAGTTTGGCGGGGTGGGCTCAAGTGTTTCTGGGGGCAGAGATTGAGCTGGTTTGAGAATTAAGACTTTCTGCCCTGAAAGAGAAACTGATGATGTACAGACCAGATAAGTGAGGTTGGTCGAAGGCTAGATGAACTGATGGGCTCAAAATGCTGAGATTGGCAGCACAGTGAGCCAAACTCTGTCATTTCCAATCCTTCCAAGTAGTCCCATTCATAAAATAATATAATCTAACTAATAAATACAGCTCAGCAGGAAGGTTTTCTTTGAGCACTGCTCAGCTTTAATGTGGTCAAATCATTCTCTCTGCTCTGCTCCCTTGCAGTGTTGCTGGGTTTGAATTGCTGGGGCAGTTAAGTTCTCTCTGAATCTGCTTGTATGGGGCTTTTAAGCATCTCAAGGTGGTTTCTGCAAAAGTATAAGCGTTTCTTTTGCTACGCTGGGTGAATTCTGATTTGGGAAACGTGGTCTCTGGTGTTTCAGGTGCACACACCAGTCATTACCTGCTTTAAATTGCTGGCTGGGTTTGCTCTGTAGAACTCAGACAGCTGCCAGAGGTAGGTGGCTTCATTCCAGAGCTGGTAAAAAGATAATCCACTTTATAGCGAATTTGTAAATCACGTTGGAGGTTTGCTGCCTTGAAAGGCGTGCTGGAAATGTAAGCCATTATCATGTGTTATTACAAATGATGTCTCAGCCATTACAAAAACAAGTGTATTAGGGGAATATTAAGATTGCTAATTCAAGCATTCAGAAGGTAGAAAATGCAGCAATTAAATCTCTGTGTACAGGCTCAGCATCAGCCCCGTCAGCTTTTAGGCAAATCAACACAGAAAGCACTGTGCTGCCATCTTCACTCTGACAGATGTGGCAGATGGTGAAAATTATCTCAGATTTTGAACTAGTCAAGAGTGCACATGAACAAGGGTTTGAGAGAAGTCATATCTTTCCTAAACTGAGCCAAATTTCCCAGAAACACTAAAATGAGCACCCTCATCAAAGGGACAATCCCCTTTCTCCCCATTCCCTATTACAGAGGACAAGGGAAAATGGCTTCAAGTTGCACTGGGGGGGGTTTAGCTTGGATATTAGGGAAAATTTGTTCACTGAAAGAATGGTCAAGCTCTGGAACAGGCTGCTCAGGGATGGGGTGGGGTCACCATCCCAGTAAGGGTTCCAAAACCAAGTAGATGTAGCACTTCTCGATATGGTTTATTGGGCAAGGTGGTGATCAGCCAAAGGTCAGACTTGATGGTCTTGGAGGTCTTTTCCAACCTCAATGATTTTGTGATTTTTTTTCCCCAAAGCAGAGAGGCACTAGAGAAAATGTATCCATTTTCTTTTTCAGAGTGGGACACTTTGACATTTTTCAATAGTTTTCTTCTTTGATTTGGCTGACATATTTTAATTTAAAAGGAAAAGCCTTTAATAACTTAAAGGAAAAGCTTTTAATAGCCTTTAGTTTTGAGGTAGATTCCAGGCATGGAAAATCCAACCCTAGATGGTTATCCCTGGCTAAATAAGTGGCAGAAAATTTAGTCTTGCTGTAGGACCTGCTGAGGAATCAGACCTGCAGATGGCACTTGGCTTCACTTGGGATATAGCATAGAAACATGTGGAATCATGGAATAGTTTGGGTTGGAAAGGACCTTAGAGATCATCCAGTTCCATCCCCTCTGCCATAAGCAGGGACACCCCCCACACACCAAGTTGCTGAGGGCCCCATCCAACCTGGCCTCGAACACTTCCACAGAAATATGCAAAGGAAAGTAATTAATAAGAAGGGAATCATGAAGAGCCTTATGGGGAATGGGAAAACTGCACAGAATGAGTGGAAAGCAGCAAATACACAAACACAGCATCATAAAGGAAAGTGTGGAATCAGTCCAAGTGACGTGGAAGTGAAGGCCCAAAAACAATATGTCAAAGCCAAGTGATCTATTTCCTTGCTGCTGTGGGCTGGCCTTTCCCTGTTGCTCTCCTATCTTCTGGGTTTTATTAATATGTAACTTGTCTACTTTGTTCTCATTTAAAAACACTGTAAGTGCTTAATAATATTCCTGGCCTTTTCTAGCCTGCCTGCAGAAGCAGTGATATTTGATAGCAAATTCATTGTAGCTCTATAAGGGAGCTATACCATAAAGGTCACCAAATTTGGTCAGTGCGTTTTAATTTGTACACACGTTAAAGGTCAGGTTCCTCCCTTCCACTGCAATAACACGGAGTGTTTACTCTCTTATCAGAGCTGATTGTGTATGGCTTAGCTAAGGGATCTTATCAATGCTAATAATAATAATAACAGTAATAGTAATGAAAGCACTGTTGCAAGTGTAAGGGGACTTTTTCCCCTCTGTATGTTTACATAATTCTTGGAGGTAACCACACATCTACGAGGTCTGATTTTCTGCTGTGTTGCTCCAATATTTCCTTTTCCTCTCTCATGAGAGCTCCCCAGCCTTCAGCAGAGCTCCTGCTATTGTCCATTGGAATGACAGCAGCTTCAGATTCATAATATCATCTCTGTATAAACACGTCCAAACGTAATTAAGAACCTGGGCTGTCAATCCAGCAGACCTCAAATTAGCTTTCAAAATGCATATTAAGGGCATAGACAAATGCTTTCATGAAATTCCAAATGACCTCTGAGGTCAGGGTGAACAAAATTGTATGAACCTCTTTAATGTCACAAAACTCTCTACAGAGATTTGCATATAAAATGAACCATTTTATGTCAAACAGATTTGTTAATCTTACAATAAAGGAAGCAGCACTTGAAAATTAATCAGGGTGGGTTTTCATTGCCCAGCAGAGGCCCTTAAAAGGACCTGACCTGATAACTGGAGGCTGTTATTGTGTGGTTGCTAAATTTAATAATTTTTGTTTTTTGTCTGCTGAATGGGTTTGCAGGAAATAAATTTCCAGCACAGATTAGTCTACAATGGTTTCTTTGCTCGAGTAGTGGAATTGTACTTTCAGAACTTCTTGCAGTCCTGGCTCTGTTCAAAAATGCTTCATGATTTGTTCATTATTTTAAGATTGTGTTTAAAATACGGGTAAGCATCTCTGAAAGTAAAATCGGTTGTCTTATTGGGACTTTTGGCATTGAGTACGTGGGTAGATTTTTGCTTGCTTACCGTAATAACCTGAGAAGTGATAATGGAAAAATTGACTTTTTTCCCTAGAAGACAGAGTCTTGCCCATAAAACCAAACTGAAAAGCAAAGGGTATTTCCAGGCCTGTTCCTAGGCCTCTCTCCTAAACTGGACAAAAGGAGCCTGAGGGAAGACCCTACTGCTTTCTAAAACTCCCTGCAATGAAGTTGCAATGAGGTAGTCTCTTCTCCCAGGTAACAAGTGATGGGACAAGAGGAAATAGTCTCAAATTGTAACAGGGGAAGTTTAGATTGGGTATTAGGAAAAAAAAATTCTTCACAGAAACTGTTGTCAAGCACTGGAAGAGGCTGCCCAGGGAAGTGGTGGAGTCACCATCCTTGGAAGTGCTGAAAAACCTGTGGGTATTAAACTCGAGGACATGGTTTAATGGTGAACATGGTGGTGCTTGCTGGGTTGATGGTTGGACTTGGTGATCTTAAAGGTCCTTTCCAACCTTAGCAATCCCAATCCCATTTTTCTATGAATGTTTATATTATTTGACACTGCAGGAGGGAGGGACAGAGTCATGTGGTCTTGAGTTAACCCTCTTGGATAAAGCCCTTTGGTTACGGGCATCATCCTTATCCCAGTGCCTGGCTGAGACCTGGGAGTGGTGGAATAAAGGTGGGATACTGGAGAGATTAACTGAGCTAATAAAAGCAACCTGCCCGATTTTGTCCCGCAGAAGACCTAGAAAATTCCCCAACCATGAAGTCGTAGGGTGTATCTCTGCTCTGAAGTGGTGTCACATGCTCTGATGTTCCCAGAATAGAGCAGCTGTTCTAGTACAAATCCCTGCCTGAACTAAAATTCCTGTTTCTAGGGATTTTCACCTCCTTTGTGGAGGCAGTTGAGAAATCTCAACCTCCCTGCCTTACAGTCCATAATGTAACCAATCCACAGAGGGTAGAGAAGCTCAATGCTGCTTTGTTTTGTTTGTTTTTTTCTATTCAATATAAATACAGGAAAAAGAGTTTCCTTTAGCCTCTTCTATTATTTATGCTTGCCCACAGCTAGTTTTTGAATCCTTAGCAAGAAAGCATTTTTTTCCTCCTTGTAAATATGTTTGCTTAGGAATTTCCAAGATGAAACTTGCTTTTCTGGGCCTGGGGCCGTAATGGGCTTTAATGGGTTTTAATCACTTAACTATCTGTTGTGACATAATTAAAATATCTTTCAACATTTCACCCCCAAGAAATAAATATCTTCTAGGCTGTAAAATATGACTTGCAGCTTAATTTTTTGAAACAATGAGGGAAAGGTTTCTTCCAGGCTCAGTCACATCCAGTTTGCCTGTCAATATAAAGTGCTTCTCAGCTGTGTCCCTAAATAGCCTTGCTCATTTCTTCCCTGCTTTTCACTCCTATTTCACATGTGTGTTTAAAGAGCCTCTGTCAGGATTAAAATATATCTTTACTTATTTTACTAAAAAACCTTGAGAGCCCAGGAAAAAAAAGCTGTAAAAAGCCATTACATCTTGCTACAGGATTAGAATTTTTTTGGTCCCATGTTGCATTCTTTTCATCTTGGGAGAATGTGTGCAATGAAAATAGATTAGCTCCAATTTAATCAACAAATTCTAGGTGTTATGGGAAATGGACTTACAACAGGTTGGGACAGAGCTATAAAACCAGAGCAGTGCTGCCGCATAGCACTCAAGGTTTAGAATAAGCTAAGATAATTAAAATGAAATCAGATAGTGGGCTTATAATTATTTCTTATACATTTTCCAGCAGAAGATAATCTTGTAGCTTTGAACTTTTCCCAAATTCAGCCTGAAATTGTTTGTTGCATTGACTTCTCTATCTCTACTTAAATACTCATTTTAACAGATAGTTAAAGGGCGTTGGTGTTTTCCAAAGTGGAGCTCCAAGATGCATGTTTCCCTGGGAGGAACATGTTTTTTGGGAGGTTTTGTTAAATTCCAGCAGCTCCTGTATGTGGACAGAGTTTTGCAATTTAACAGGACAAAAAATGGAGAGAGCAGCCATAGATTTTTGTGACCTCCAGGAGTGTTTGGCAAAACCTCCAGGTCTCTGGGAAAAACAAACAGACAAATAACAAAACAGTTATTCCCTCAGGTGCTCTGGATACTTTTTGAAGTTGAGGTGAAGACCTTCCAAATTTAGTTTGTACCAAGAGTGCCCCTCAGCTGTTGATCCATCTGCTGTGCCAATGGTCCTGGGTATGTCTTGTCTGCAAACACCTAAGAATGCTCCAAGTCCAAGAAGAAGATTCTGGGCAAAATGGTTTTAAAAAATGCCCCTGTGAGGAACCATGGGTGTAGTTGAAGGAATTCAGAGGAGGTCACATTGTCTCAGAGCTTCCAGGAAATTCAAGGAAAATGGGGAATAGGAATAATGCACAGTTGTGAGGGAAGGATCCTCAGGAGCTGAGGGAAGAAAGACCTGGGAAAAGATGAGTGAAATCAACTGCGTATTAGTCAGATGTGTGGGAAATGCTGCAAAAATGCAAAGCACCCTGAAGAATTAGGCTCTGACATAAATGAATCATTTTACAGGTGGTTTGGCTTTTTGTGGGTTGTTTTGTTTTTGTTTTGTTTTTAATTTTTCCTCAACTTTTCTGTGGCTGTGGTTCTGTTATTCTGAGACTACTAAAATTGTGGCAGAAACCTTGCAGTGTCTGTCTCGGGGCAGTGAGGAACTTGTCCCGGTGAGCAATCCTGTTACAGGTTTGGAAACAGTTTCCATTTCCATGTAAGTGTAGATTAACTTTGATTCAAGGGGTGGCATCATGAATGACATTTGCTTTTTATTCTTTTTTTTATTCCTTTGAAAAACTGGAACTCTCTTGAGATCAGCTGTACTTTCACCCATGGAATGTGTCTCTTCTTCCTCCACTTAAAATAGATGTAACCCAATCACTGCATTGATGTTTGGGATGGAAAGTATTCATTATATGAACCTGCTGTCATGGAAACCCCATTAAAAAATTAGGATCTTTACATTAAGTGAAAGCTTTGCGTGGTCTCATGTGAACATGACTTTAGATAGATGTCCTAAGAAAACTTGAGTAGATAAGTGACATTTCTAAACATGTATGATGTACACAGCATAATAATTATTCCCTTACTGAATAAGGCAGAAATCCTACTTTAGAGGGAGGGGAATAATTGCTCCCATATAAGCATACATGGAAAACACAAACTCTGGAATTTCTCAGCTGCTCAGCGCTTACATTTCTGATGTTGCAGTGCTTCCAGTGTGTGATTCTACTTCAGGGTTATTAAAAAATACTCTTTGAAAAACTCATTAAAAAAGGGATGTGTTTATTTTTGTCTCTCAGTCTCTCGCAAGAATGGCAGTGGGGCATTAAGACGCCATTTATAATCTCAGTTTGGCAATCAGATTCTGTTAACCTAAACTAGTGATAATAAGCAGAGTCAGATGTAATATTATTATTTATGTTGTTTATTGGTGTGTATTTATGTAATATTCGGGTGTGGGTGCCCATACCACAGTCTGCAGATTCTGTCTGGAGAAGAGAATCTGTTCAACACCCTCTGTGCTTGTACCTTTCTCCTCTGATAAAGGCAGGGAAAGGGTCCCAGGAGCTCAGAGAAATTCAGGCGGGTCCTCTCCACAGGACAGGCTTGGTGAGCTCCATGGGGTATCATAAAATCATAGAGTGTTAAGGTTGGAAAAGACCTCCACGATCATCAAGTCCAACCTTTGTGCCAAGTCTCATTGAAGGGATTTTTTCAAGGCCCTTTCTGCAGCAGGGTGTGCACTTGTGCAGTGAAGGGAGATGCTGCTTTTGCTCATAGATCAGTGTTTTTCTAACTCAGTGACAAAAAGCTGGGGTGATGGTATCATGCCACGCTTCCTCAGGATCTGTAGGAAAGGTGATGTGTTCAGGCAGGGATCAGAAGCTGCTTCTACTGCTCCACCAGCATGTACAGATTTATGGCTGGAGACTAATGCAACTCAAAGAATTAAACATTTTCCTTATTGAAGTATAAAATAAGAAAAGAAAAAAAAAAGGCAACAAAACTGGGAGTAAACAGGAGAATCCTGCCACGGGTTGTATGTCTGTGAGGGACAGTTATACTAAATCTGCCAGGAGATATTTTAAAGAACAGGAATAATTATCCTGACTTTCCAGTCAGGACAAGCTCATAAAATGTGAACCGAATCCCAGGATTTAGGCTGGGCTGCGTCTCTCCTGCCCTCTGATCAGTCTCAGTCTGTTTATGGTTTAGTTGGTTAAAAGCAAGGAAAAAGGGAATGGAGAAGAGACTGTAAAAATGCAAAATAAGAGTGACTAGGATTTTGTAATGCTAGAAAGAGCAAAAGAAGGGAATCTCTCTGTAAAGGGAATGATGGAAAAGCCATGTGAAGTGATAACTGTGCGGTCTTTGAAGCTCTTATTGGGACTATTTGAGAATGCTGCTTGAAGCTAAATGACCCATTAGCATCCTCTGCTGACCAAACACGGGCTCTGATGTTTTAGAAGTGCACAAGGACATCCAAGCGCCTGTGAAAGTCTGCAGTTTAAAGCAGAGGTTTCCTGGTTTGACTTGGAATTAATGAAGGTTAAAATTATAGGGGAAGCAGTAGCAAGTCTGTTGTCTCATGGGCTGAGCTTTAAGGATGCATTGCAATTACTCCTCAGGAAATTAAAGCATCAGGTGAGGATCCACTATGAAGAAACATCCATTTATGTGTGCGAAAAAAAAAGTTAAAGAGAATCAGAGAATGTTTTAGGTTGGAAGGGACCTTAAAGACCATCCAGTTCCAACCCCTGCCATGGGCAGGGACACCTTCCACGAGACCAGGTCGCTCCAAGCCCCATCCAGCCTGGTCTCAGACACTTTCAGGGATGGGGCAGCCACAGCTTCTCCGGGCAACCTGTGCCAGGGCCTCACCAGCCTCACAATAATTTCTGTGATCCTTTGTCCACCCATAATCTCCCCCAAGAGTCACAGTAAACAGATGGAAAAGCGTGAATAAATCTGTGCCCCAAAGTAGGGGTTTGGGAAGGTGAATAGTGTCCCTTCATACACTCCCTTCTAGCACACCTGACAAGAAGATATTTCTTCACATCTGGAATGATATATTTAAAACACCTTTTTTTCTCTTCCAAACCAAGGAAAACATATCTATTTGAGTGATTGAAAAGCTGATGGAGAGCCACAATGATTCACTGATTACCTGCTAGGGAGGCAGGACAGTACAGCATTTTAATGTGAAAAAAAAATAATCTGGAAATCCACACTTTGATAAAAGCACCAGTTTAATTGGTGGTTGATTCTGGGAGAGAGGACAGGTCATGAATCACAGTTTCCTGCTGGAAGTGCTTCTCCAGCTTGTTTAGGCACTGAGAGGGAATGGAACTCTGGATTTGGAGCACCAATGGAAGAGATGAGTCTCCTGTTTTTTGCAGTATAAGAGACCAAAACATCCATAGAACAGAACAGTTGGGGAATGACGGCTCTGTGGGAAATACAGTGCAGAGCAGAGTGGTGTAAAGCAGTTAGAGAAGGATCCAAGGCAGACTGGGAGACCTGATTGCAGCAGTTAGATAGTGGAAAGAAAGGAAAAGTGGACAGCAGCAGTAATATTAACATAATCTCTCCTGTGAGTGTTGCTTCAGCTGTAAGCAAGGTAAAGGATTCTGAAATAAAGCAACTGGTTTGTCACATTAAGATGATGTTACCAAGTCTGGTGGCTGGAGGACTGGTTGATCTGGTCTCAAGGAAAATGTCCAAGTTAAGGATTTCATTGAAGTTACTTTTTTGTGTGTGTATTGGATAACAGGTCTATTTACACTGTGGGATCATGGAAACACCCTTCTTCTCATCCATCTAGAAAGGACGGAGGGGAATTGAATTATGTGCAAAGATTTTAAACAGGAATGAACAGCATTATGTCCATGGAAGTCACTAGGAAGCCTGATAGGTTGAAGTTGAAACAGACATCAAAATTAAAACTGCAGAATCTCTCTTACCATATCTGGAAGTGAATGAGATCAGGGTGGTTAACACTGGAAGCACATTTGCCTGGCCTGTGAGCAGCCCATGTTAGTGCTTGTCTCGATTTCATTGCACAGCGGAGTGGAGAGAGACCTCTTTCTCTTACAGGGGACAGTTTTCTCCTGACAGCCAGATGCACATCTGACACCCCCAGAACAAAACCAAACTGAGTGGCCTTACCCAAGTTCAGCCCTCAAGGCAAGATGAGTGTCTTGCCTTTTGCAGTATAAGAGACCAAAGCATCCATAAAACAGAACAGCTGGGGAACGACGGCTCTGTGGGAAACGCAGTGCAGAGCAGAGTGGTGTAAAGCAGTTAGAGAAGGATCCAAGGCAGACTGGGAGACCTGATTGCAGCAGTTAGGGAGAGGAAAGGAAGGAAAAGTGGATGACAGCAGTAATATTAACATAATCTGAGCCTGAAAAGCCTGAAAATTTGTGTGACATAGTGGTTTAAGCAGGAAGAAAGTAGTGGAGAAAAGTGGATTGTATTGAGGAGGAGGAATCTGGATTATCCAGAAGGATAAATCAGTCCAAAAAAATAGACAAATTCTCTATGTTGCTTCTTGTTCCAAACCATTCTTCCAATGGAAAAATAACATTTCTTTGTGGATTTAATCTCTGTGAATTCATTTCTTTGTCTTTCTCCTCTCAGCTACGAGCCAGGAAGATGAAGTGCTGCCTTCTCTCCATCGCTTTGGCCGTTCTGCTGCTCATTGTCATAATCATCGCGGTCTCCGTCAAGCGCTGACCTGGTTGAGGTTTGCACAGGTAAAACCCTTTAACCAAGTCTTTTATCAGACTCTAAGGTGGCTGAGAGACAGTTTAGAAAGCTGATCATGGTAAGAAAAAAATATCTTCACCTACAGAGTCAGGTCTCGCCTTCTAAAATATTTTCTTTTAAAGAGTACTACAAATATTCTTAATGAATCCTTAAAATTAAGACAAGGTGATATTCCAACAAAACATCTTATGACTCTTTCCTCTATTGTTTGTGTCATGTTTGATTTTACATGAATCTCATAGCACTGCTAGCTAATGGATACTAATTTTTAGGATTAGGAGTTAGAGGTGCAGAAGGAGTGTTAAAGATTCCAGGCTGGAGCAGGGTCAGGGGCAATCCAACAGCCCACAGGTGTTCCCAAGAGATTCTTCTGAGGTGTTCCAGAGACCCTACTGAGGAGGAGGAAGACAAACAACTGGAGATTTCAGTAGGAATGAAAAATAAAAATGGATTTTTGGTGATCTTCGCTCTGGATCTACCCCTAAAAGGAGTATTGGTCTCTAGTAAGAGGATTGGACTGTAATATATGAATATAGGTGAGATATCAAAGCAACTTCATCCTATTAGTGAAGTTTCACCTACAGTATGTTTACTTTGTAAAACAAAATTTGCTTTAAATGTAAAGTATAAGACACAAAGCTGCTTTTATTTTCCTTTCTTTTCCCTCATTGCCCTGGGAGAATGACTCATCCATTATTTCTGAGATTCTCCTTCTGATGCAAAGCATATCTGAGTCTCTCTTGTTTAGAAAGCTGCCAGACCCTTATTCAAGGAGAGAATATCAGATTTACAGATTTTCTACCCCCAAAGAGGGGCTTTGTGCCTGCTGCCAGGGCAGGGGTTCCACCTGGTAAAGCCAGAGCCCAAAAGCAGCAATGGGACTTTTCCTGCAGGCAGCAGCTTTCCTGTGAAACTCTCCCAGGGACTGAGAGATTTTGTTAATTCTTTTGTTTAACAAGGGTTCAGTGCTACTTGAAAATGCTCTCCTTCCACCTGAGTATGAGGGTTCTAATGTGCCTTCTTTCCGCTGGAAAATAAAAGGGGTTGGTTCAAAACCATCATAGAAAGATGATTCTTCACACTTCTTAAGCTTTGGAACTTTCTTCTGTCATGACATTGTGGGTGTCAAAATTTGGGTACAAGAAGGAATTGTACAAATCAAAGAAAGAAATAAAAAATTGTTGAAGGATGTCGAGAGCCATCTCCCTGGTTTGGATGAGGATGATAAGCCCTTCATCATTGCTAGGAGAACCAGATAGAAATATTTTGCTACCCTTGAATGTTCACTCAGTTTGGCCAGCCCTGAAGTGAAGATGATATCAGTGAAATGTTCCTTTAATTGAGTGAATATTGATGTTTTTACAGCAATTCTTTCTTTCTATCTATCCCTCTATCTCTCTCTCTCTCTCTATCTATCGTTTCTATATATATTTTTATTCCATTTTTATAGAAGAGACACTGTTATGGGTGCAAACAGTGATCTGTCCTGATAATTTAAATCTAGAGCAACTACAATAATTTTAATTGCATTACTCTGGTTTTACTCTGCATTAGTTTGGAAATGTGTTCCATCATGATAATCTGTAATAGAATACAATTTCTTTTAGTGTAGTTAAATATTCCTATCTACTGGAAATTACAAACCTTATCATCAGTTGACTACATCCAGACACATTTTAATCTAAACCCCTTTAGCAGAGAAAGAGAACAAAATATTCTTACACTAAAACTCCATTGGAAAACTAAAATTAATCCCCTGTTAAGAGATCCATGTCTTGAGGGAAGTGAACCTAGAAATACTAATGAAAGCCCGAGGAAAAATATAATGCTCTACTTTTCATCATCAGTTGTGAAACTAATTATTGAGCTTCTAAAACAAGAGTTACTCTCATCAGTAGAACTGGAGGTAGGACCAGCATTGAGTTCTACTGGAACAAGGATGATTTCTGATCTTTTAAAGTGGTTCTTAATCTGGGTTAGCCCAAGTGGTGTGCAGCAGATTTCCTATTTATGCTTTGAAGATTTCTAAACCATGATGTGTTCAGGGTTTACGTGTCCATAGTGATAGATACAATTCTATTCTGAATTTTCATGCAAATAGATTTTTTAAAAAAATTGTGGATTTTAAAATATCAGTGGATTTAAAGACCACCTCAAGAAACAGGTTCATATAAAGCTCTCTTACACACTTTAGGGAGATTGGGAACAGATGGAGTTTAATGTGTAACAGCTCTGCATGACTTCAGAGAAAATAAAGGGAGGAAAGCAAGTGAGGGAACTAACTACTAAATACTCTGGTTGGCACAGGACATATCACTGAATAAAATCCCAAGTTTGGTAATGACTAGAAAGAACTTCCATTTAACATCTCCTCAAAGTGTTGGCTCCATGCTGGATTAGTAAGGAGCCGAAAGAAAAAGCACCAGCCACTCCATTCCAGTGGTTTAAATCCCATTTGCAGGTTATTAAAGTTAGGCTTTTTCAGCTTCCATGACGGGTGATAAGAAATATGAAGGTCACCATTCAGTGGATTAAAGAAATTATGCCATTAATATCTATGATCACTATTTATTGTTTTGATCATTAGCATATAGTCTTTTTTTTTTTTTAATTGGTTGTTGTTTCTACTTTTGCAATAATGATACTGAATCAACAGTTCTTCTCAAAAGAAGAATTTTTTCCTAACACCACGAATCAGACACGGCTTGGGCAGACAAGCCCATTCCTTCCATAGGGGAGATCACTTGAGGAATCTTGCAAAGTCAAAAGCAGTTTTCCCAGTGAGTTTCCCAAGCAGTTGTGCCGTCATTGGCTGCTGGCTCAGTGCGTGCAGAGAGAGCAGCTGTTCAGGAGAGCTCCCAGCTCTGACTTTTGCCTGTTGAGGGCCCTGCCATAAGTGTGTCACTGCTCCCTTGGGGCAGTTTTGTCTGGCAGAGAGAGAGAAAAGTGTCTACGGCGAGTGCAGAGAAACTCCTGAGGACTTATGTCTGTACATTTGTTTGCTGACACCTTAGGAAAATAGCCCAGGAACTTTTGGGTCACATTGTGCACATATTGGAGCAACACTGCAGCTGCTCTTTTTGCTGTTCCATCAACATCAGTGACCATTTAAAAGGAAAGTATTGCAGGAGCAGTCTGAGAGAAGCGTTTTTGTTAACAACAGCTTTGTATAATGTCAATAGTTCAGCCTAGACAGACCTTCTGTGCCCTTCTTTTGACTCATTTGCATGAGTGCACACTTAGCCAAAGTGACAATCAAGACTGTTGGAATCCTGAGTTTTAAGTTTTTTATAGGAAAATAGAGGTGACAAACTTTGAGAAAGATGCTGCATGTATGTGACAGCTGGAAAATATGATTTTCAATGATGACTTCATCACCTCAATCCTGTTAGCCAAAGAAAGAGAATGATGATTTGACTGAGCCCTTTTCATGGAAGAAGAGGGTGCCTTTCCCATTACCAAGACACATTTCTGTCAGACAAAGGTACTGGACTGAGCACACAGACTTTGCTGTGTAGATTCCTTAAATCCTGGGGACTGTGATTCATTAGATTCTCCCAGCCTTCAGCAACTTAAAGCTCAAAGCCTTACTGATACAGGAGAAGAGTTATTAAATCTGTAGCAGACATTGATTCCTTTTTATGATAATTTGACCCTTTGGATTTTGAACCATCGTAAGCTTCTAAAATATTAAATGTCCTGAGCGAGGAGTTGCACTCTGATTACAGTCTCCATGTAATCTTGAATGTACAGACAGAAAATCCATAGAATCATAGAATGGTCTGTGTTTAGATGGGACTTTAAAGATCATCTTGTTCCAAACCCCCTGTCATGGGCAGAGACACCTTCCACTATCCCAGGGTGCTCCAAGCCCCATCCAAACTGGCCTTGGACTATTCCAGGGATGGGGCAGCCACAGCTTCTCTGGGCAACCTGTGCCAGGGCCTCACCACCCTCACCGTAAGGATTTTCTTTCTAATATCTCGCTTAACATCTTGGACAGTGTCTCCTTAATTGGGCTCTAGTCCATGTAAAAAAGTAATAATCAGGCTCCAAGTATGCGTTTCCTGAATATGCAACTGTCTTGTTTTGAATTTAAATTGAATTAATTATCATAGAAAAAGAGA
Source organism: Ifrita kowaldi (assembly GCA_013398055.1). Taxonomy (NCBI): domain Eukaryota; kingdom Metazoa; phylum Chordata; class Aves; order Passeriformes; family Cinclosomatidae; genus Ifrita; species Ifrita kowaldi. The sequence goes on along the minus strand of VZRS01011047.1, from coordinate 32,202 downwards.
AAATATTGGTTTAGTTTGGATTATTTTTCTCTTCCCTCACAGTTATAGCTTTTCTTGCATAATTCATTTATGGGTTTCTTATGTGGTTAAGTGTTTAATGTGACCTGATCAATGAGGATGAGGTTCAGACAGCTGATTTTACACAGCTCACCCTTGGTGTTTGTTTTCCTTTCAGACCTTATGTTTTTTGAGTTGGCTGGATTTTTTTAGTGCTTTGTGCACTACACTGTCCCCGTGTGCTGTTCCCGTTGCCACCAACAAATGCAGTCACAGCCTCTGTGTGTCAGGGTCGTGAGGGCCGAGGTGGCAGAGAGGGAAAGACTGACAAGTGGCTTTGTGGCACTTGGCATTTGCAGGTCTGTTGTTCCTTTCAAGCAGGAGACAAGCCTGGGCACCCTCTTCTGTCACACACACCAGAAATTCTGACATTTGGCTGGTGCATCTCTCCCTGGCAATGTCAGGTTGCTAGAGCACAGCAGCTCCTACTCAGTGTTGAACAGAGAAATTATTTAACCCAAGGAACACTGTAAATAAGGGCAAAGCATGGACAGCTTTGTTTCATGGTATTGCTTTTGCTTTTTAAATTGTTATCACAGGGCTTTACTTGGTGTCTCTGTTTTCACCACACGTCTCTATATGTGGCTTAATATGTGAGTNGTATAATGTCAATAGTTCAGCCTAGACAGACCTTCTGTGCCCTTCTTTTGACTCATTTGCATGAGTGCACACTTAGCCAAAGTGACAATCAAGACTGTTGGAATCCTGAGTTTTAAGTTTTTTATAGGAAAATAGAGGTGACAAACTTTGAGAAAGATGCTGCATGTATGTGACAGCTGGAAAATATGATTTTCAATGATGACTTCATCACCTCAATCCTGTTAGCCAAAGAAAGAGAATGATGATTTGACTGAGCCCTTTTCATGGAAGAAGAGGGTGCCTTTCCCATTACCAAGACACATTTCTGTCAGACAAAGGTACTGGACTGAGCACACAGACTTTGCTGTGTAGATTCCTTAAATCCTGGGGACTGTGATTCATTAGATTCTCCCAGCCTTCAGCAACTTAAAGCTCAAAGCCTTACTGATACAGGAGAAGAGTTATTAAATCTGTAGCAGACATTGATTCCTTTTTATGATAATTTGACCCTTTGGATTTTGAACCATCGTAAGCTTCTAAAATATTAAATGTCCTGAGCGAGGAGTTGCACTCTGATTACAGTCTCCATGTAATCTTGAATGTACAGACAGAAAATCCATAGAATCATAGAATGGTCTGTGTTTAGATGGGACCTTAAAGATCATCTTGTTCCAAACCCCCTGTCATGGGCAGAGACACCTTCCACTATCCCAGGGTGCTCCAAGCCCCATCCAAACTGGCCTTGGACTATTCCAGGGATGGGGCAGCCACAGCTTCTCTGGGCAACCTGTGCCAGGGCCTCACCACCCTCACCGTAAGGATTTTCTTTCTAATATCTCGCTTAACATCTTGGACAGTGTCTCCTTAATTGGGCTCTAGTCCATGTAAAAAAGTAATAATCAGGCTCCAAGTATGCGTTTCCTGAATATGCAACTGTCTTGTTTTGAATTTAAATTGAATTAATTATCATAGAAAAAGAGAAAATATTGGTTTAGTTTGGATTATTTTTCTCTTCCCTCACAGTTATAGCTTTTCTTGCATAATTCATTTATGGGTTTCTTATGTGGTTAAGTGTTTAATGTGACCTGATCAATGAGGATGAGGTTCAGACAGCTGATTTTACACAGCTCACCCTTGGTGTTTGTTTTCCTTTCAGACCTTATGTTTTTTGAGTTGGCTGGATTTTTTTAGTACCTCGTGCACTACACTGTCCCCGTGTGCTGTTCCCGTTGCCACCAACAAATGCAGTCACAGCCTCTGTGTGTCAGGGTCGTGAGGGCCGAGGTGGCAGAGAGGGAAAGACTGACAAGTGGCTTTGTGGCACTTGGCATTTGCAGGTCTGTTGTTCCTTTCAAGCAGGAGACAAGCCTGGGCACCCTCTTCTGTCACACACACCAGAAATTCTGACATTTGGCTGGTGCATCTCTCCCTGGCAATGTCAGGTTGCTAGAGCACAGCAGCTCCTACTCAGTGTTGAACAGAGAAATTATTTAACCCAAGGAACACTGTAAATAAGGGCAAAGCATGGACAGCTTTGTTTCATGGTATTGCTTTTGCTTTTTAAATTGTTATCACAGGGCTTTACTTGGTGTCTCTGTTTTCACCACACGTCTCTATATGTGGCTTAATATGTGAGTAGCTGAGTTTTCAAGCTTGTTTTGATCTTTCAAGCTCTGTAAGGGTCATAATATTTTTGGCAGCTGTCACTGAAATCCTAAAATAATTCACCCCTCTGCCCTGGCTGTGGCACTGCTGCCATGTTTGCTGTGCAGTACAATCTGAAATCAATACCTCTGCAATATTTTTTTTTCCCCTGTATCCTATTAATTTGGAAAAGTTCCTACATTTAGAGACAGGTGTCAATTCTTGTAATTTCACTTCTGGTCTTTTAGTCTATAATTAATTGCTCCTATCCTGGCATCCCTGCTCAATTGTTGCTTGGCAAGAAGACTGAGGTACATCCTGATTCTGCAGTAAATTTTTGCTTCAAATTTAAGTGAGTCAAAAATGAGATCTTAATTTTCACTGAATAATATATAATGGGCCTGGGTTTATGATTTGCCCAATTTCTTAAATTAGGCTAACATTTGTATTCTTCAAGACTTTCCTGATTCCAATGGCCACGTCTCCACTTCTCTCTGCTGAATTATTTCCCTGACAGCACAGTGAAATCTCTGCCACAAATGTGCAGAAGAGAGAAATGATTACTAGAAGAAAAAGAAATTGTAAGAGACAAGAGTCTGCTTTATGCAAAAAAATCCTTCAAAATAGCAGGGCAAGAAAGGCAGAATTGCCAGGAGATAGGCAGATTCATTTCGGAGTTTTTACCATTGAGACAAACCTTCAAACAGATTAATGTTTGGATGGGACATCACACCATCAGGTTACTGTGTTTTAATGTATTTCAGATTATGATTGTTGCCCATCTTCACGGTCTTTGACCTTTACAAGCATCACATAACGCCAGGTCATTAACTCTGTGAGAGAGTGGAGGGAGGAGGTATCGCATTACCTTTGCTTAAGAGTCAATGTGCAGACAGTTCCTGCAGCTCAATTAACTTGAATTCATTGATTTGGTTCCAAAGTCAGTAGGACTCTGAAACTGCCAGCAGCTTTCTTCGTCCTATCTCAGGTTTCTTTGCCATCAGTAGGAAAATGGGATACTCCCACCGAATGTCTGTGCACGATGCGGACCTTTCTGATGGATGCCAAGTCTCTGACCTGAACTTCCCAAAGCACTCTGAAGACAGTAATAATTTATGCTTTGTAACTCCTTTAAACTTGAACCATCCTGACACACCTCTAAGGACCTGGCAGAAGAGGGAGATTTTCAGCACTTTCAGTTTGAACTGTGAAACAGCACAAAAATGGATGCACTGATTCAGACCAATGGTTTGTCTCTCACCTGCTGTCCCATTCACAGATGTTTAAGGAAATAACATGTGAAAAGCTGATATTTCCACTAGAATTGTGGGCAGCACCAGCCCAAATGTGGCATTAGATGGCTAAAATTTCAGTTTCAACTTGGAAAAGAAAACTTGTTATATGTGTAAGTCTAAAATATTTGAATGAGTCAGCGCCAAGTATCCTCTTCCCTATGGATTGTCTCAGCTCCTCAGGAGCAGTGATGTCTCAGGGAGGGAGCAGTTGGTGCTCGGCTCAGGGAGCAGTTGCAGTGATTAATGGCTCAGGAGGGTTCTCTGAGGCATAAATCAGTAGCCTCAGGAGAAGGGAGGATTAAACTCTTTAGAAGAGCAACACAGCATCAGAAACTGCTCTCACGTCACTGCACCACTATCAGCTGATATTTTCAGTTGGCAATGCTGGAATTTTCTCTCTCATTGAGCCCAAAAATACAGTGAGCTTTTGCTGTTGTGAGGGACAAGAGCAAAGATCAGCACAAGGGAGTCCATCATTCATCCTGGTGCCCATGGACTTGCAGTGAAGTCAGTTTGGGAATGTGTGTGGTTCTTTTTTGGTAAAGCTAAAGCAGTGAATTCCTTTGTGGAGAGCAATTCCTCTTGGCTTGGGAATGATGGGGACATGGGTGAGGTTGCTGCCACTGGGTGCAGAGCTTGGTGTTTGGGGGATCAGGTGTGGCCAGTTCTGTTCTAGCCTGTGTTGATCCAGCAATCCCCACAAATTCTCTTTGTTTCATCATCATTCCAGTCACCTCAACTGGACATTGCCTGTCGATGGGAAGTAGAGAATAAATCTCATTTTCCTTTGCTTCCATGTGCAACCTTCACTTTTGGCTTATTAAACTGCCTTTACCTTGTCCAAATGTTTTTTGTTCTGTCTTGTTTTCTCCACCCCCACCCTTGCTGCAATCCTGCCGGGGAGGGGAGTGATGGAGCAGCTTGGTGATCACCTGGTGTCCAGTCAAAGTCAACCCACCACAGATTCTCAGAGTTGTCCTTGGGAACAGGGCAGCACAAAGTTCATCAGAGCCATTCCCTACATTGACAGGGTCTGAGTCTTGCTGGTATCCAAGCTGCTTGGAAGTGTTACTTGGCAGTTATCCTTGGTGGTGGTGTCAAAGCAAAGCAATTTTGGATCAGTGTTCTCTAGAAGAAAACCTGAAAATCAGCACAGGATGTTTTCTTTTGTAAAAGTGTGTTAAGGAATAAATATTTTGTCAGTTTAGCTGGAAGATCTCGTGTCCCAGCAGAGCAGACTCTTAGAAAGACAGTACATCTGCGATTGTCTCCTCATGAAGAAAGATGTTCGAGGGGACAGTGTGTTTGGTGTTGTGCCTCTCAGAGTGAGGTAGATGGGAAGATTGTTCTGTTTCTTTAGTGCCAAGATTCAAGTGCTGTCTTGGGGATGTTCAACCGGTTGGAAAGTGTTTCAGTGTCAGAGGAAAATCATTGCAAGTGATTAAATGTACTCTTTGAATTGCTGTACTTTGTCCCAGCCATTTCCTCTGAAGCCCTGGTGGTGGTCCCAACCTTTTTTTGGGACAGGGCCTCATCCGGTTGTTAAGTTCTCCTTTGCAGCCACGTGACTCTTTCCAAGCAGCCACAATGATCTGGGAGTTATTCTTTAAAACTGAGAGTGACATCAGGCAAAGGGTAGAGGGTTTCTTCAAGGCTGTTTCTGTGGCCTCCTTTTCTTCTTAGAAAATAAAAATATAAAAATATAAAATTTCTAAAAACATAAAAATAATATAGAAATTCTAAAAATCGCACTTGTCTGCATTCTTTCTGATGTAGTGGTAACCATGTTTTTGTTAGCTCTCCATCTGCTCAAGATGAACTAGAAATGTCCACATTTCAATAATATATCTTTGACAATATATAGCTGTTCACTATGTAAATAATAACCTCCTAATTGCAATCTTCTCTCTCATGTGAGATTCGCAAACCACCTTTAAAAAGAGAATTACAATTCCGTCCCACTCAGTGAATTTTCTGAAATATTCCTCACAGTTTCATTAGGCTTTAAAAGGAGTTGGAATCTGCTTCACAACAATCACTCATTTACAGAATATGCTTCAGCTCTCAAAATAGAATCTTTAGATGCATCTGGAAAAGGAGACTTTCGACTTTAGTAGTCAGTAGTCTTTATTTCCTAAAAAACTGCTGGAGAAACAGTGTTTTTACTTTTGAATTTGGTATGGAAGGTGCTTGAGCTTTGACAAATTAGGAATTCCCCAATTAACAGCCATATTTTGACACTGAAATGGGATTTTTACATTTCAGTGTTGCTATGTAGTCCATAAACCATTTAATTCCTCTCACAAGTAGGTCACCAGAACTACTGTGTGCCTCAAATGGATCTCATCATCCCAGCCCAGAAGGTGGGCGAAGCTTCTTGTCGCTGAAACAACGAGCAAGGTGGAGTGGAGGAAGATCACTTCAATTTGCACATTAGCGAGGTTGATTGAATTACCTCTCGTTAGCTGAACTGCTGCGGCCGTCCATGCACAGCCTGCTGAGAGTGCAGAGCAGAACGCATTAGTCTTGGTGTCATGTCATCAAAACTTGCTAAGAATAACGTCCCGGGCATCGCTGCCTCTCAGCTGACAAGCAGTAACTCATTAAACAGCAATCATTTGATCCCTTTTCATTGTCTGCCTGCTCTTCAGACATTAAAAAAAAAACAAAGCTGTATCATCTGTGGAATATTTTCAAGGCATCTGCTTTTTCACAGAATCCTATCCAACGAACAAGAGTTTCTTTCTTAAGCCAAAAATGGAATTTCCTCTATTTCAATTCCTGCAAGGACTGGGATGTGGTTTTGGTTTTTTTTTGGGGGGGTATAGCACTGTGCCTTGTAGGAGTCTCCTCTATGAAGAGGCATTCTTGTTGATTATTTGGAGCAAAATTGTTCTCAGTTTTACAACTGCCATTTGTATTATGTTTACAACAGGCAATTAAGGACTCCTATTAAATGTTCTTACAAGGCAGATCCCAATGACCAATGTTTATTTACATTTTTTCCAGAGCACAGTATTAAAAAGACAATAGAGAAGAAATGTAATGCAAGAGAGGAGCTATAAAACCTCCATTTCAACTTGAATTAACATATTTGGGTATTCACTGGCCTAGGAAATCTTCTCTTCTGACACTAAAATATTTCTGTGGGGTGATAAGCACAAAAATTTCCTGGAATCCCTTTAATTTGTAGCAATGTCTCTTTTAGTGAATTACATATTTCAAAGAATATCTTGTTAATGACCAGTATATGGCAAATATATTCTCCAAGCTTATTAGTACAGAAATAATTGCAAGTGGCTGCTATAGTTCATTAAGGCTTGTTTATTTTATAGTTCATTAAGGCTAATTTTATCAGTACAAAATATATTTTAATAGCCAGTTGTATTTCCTTTTTTTTTTTTTTTAATGTTTCTCTGCCATCTACTGCTAGCAATAGTTTCTGATTTTCTTCTTTGGTCCTGGATAATTTTCCACCATATTTACTGTGAACTACATAGTGGTGGCTTTTAATCAACAGTTTTTCTGGGCAGTAGCAGATGCTAGTCTTGAGTCGGGTATATATTAATTTACATCTGCTTCTCCTGGGTCAAAAAGGGCTGATATAGTTTATTGTTTAATATAAACAAAGCATATCACAGTAGCTTGACATACAGTTAAACTCACCAAATTTCCAGAGATAATTGGAGAGCCAATTTTCCAGGCTGGATTTGAGTTAAATATTTATTATTTTTTCGTTTGTAACGAGCTGTTTTATAGGAAATTGAGTTTCCTCCTCCCCTCTGCTCAGTGTCTGGCTGACCCAGAGGGTTCCTCATCCATGGCACATCTGGGCTCAATATCTGCCAGAGAGAGGCAGCTTTTTCATGGCTCAGGTTCTCCAACAGATCACCAGGGAACATTCTCCATCTCTAATACATTCTTGATTTTGATCTGAAGAGAAACTAAAGAGCAACTTTACCTTAAATCTAATCAAATTATCTCAGAGACAGAACGATGCTCAGTTCGGTAAAGGGAACTCACATCAGCTCAGACATGGGAGAGACAGGGAGGAATCGATTTCTTTTCCTTACATCTTTTCCACCTTCAATGAATACTTAAATATTTATTGATGAAAAGACCAGAATTTGAGTGCACTGCCTCTCATTCCTGTCTTTGCTATCAAGCGATGGCACTGTGTTTAATATCTGTCTCAGCAGTCATTTACACCTTTGGAACAGTGAAGCAACTACAAAACATATTAAATGGTGACCTCTCCTGCCTGTCTCATACCCTCCTGGTTTATGGCTGGAATCCGGTTCAATTTCTTACTCACAGTTTAAGGCAAGGTCTGGGTTTGAATTCTCATTTAACCATCTAAATTTAAGCCAGAAGGAATACTGTGAGGAGCACTAAACTGTTCTCTTTCACTCTTGTGGGATTAAAGGAACCAGTATGACAGCCTTCAGGAGTACTCCAAGGCAGAGCCATTTCTGTCCTCACAGGGATAAAGCAAAATTTGAGTCTCATACAACTGTCAAAAAACATAGGTGAGGAAAGGTCATCACCTTAGGATTTCTTTTCTAAAATTGTGGATATATTGAGTTTTAGAACCTGCTGACATTTTGGTGCTCAAGTGACAATTTCAATTCAATTTTCTGTTGTGGGTGGTTTTTTTAGGTGAACTCAACATTCATTTTTTTGCTAAAGCACACATGACTTGTATGCACACACACATGCACCTGGAATCTGGGGTAATCAGCAACACTAAAAAAAATCCTGAACTCAGTGTGTGGAAAAAAACGCACAAAAATTATAACAGTTAGGGATAAAAGTAAAGATTGCTCCAGCTATGAAGAGGAATCAAAGTGCATGAGGTTAACACACAGCCAGACTTCCATTTTCTTGGAGCTGAAGGACAAAATACTACCAGGATTAGGTATTATGTGCATGAACCTGAGTGTGTGTGTGTGTTTTTCTGTTCATACCTGTGTCAGACAGGATGATAGAGCTGGGGTTGTTCATCCTGGAGAAGAGAAGGCTCTGGGAAAATCTCAGAGCACCTTCCAGTACTTTAAGGGGGCTCATGAAAAGAAGGGAGAGGGACGTTTTTTGTACAGGCAGATAGTGACAGGACAAGGGAAAATGGTTTTAAACTGACAGAGAGCAGGTTCAGATGAGATGTTCAGAAGAAATTCTTTACTCAGAGGGTGGCAAAGCACTGGCACAGGTTGTCCAGACAAGTGGTCACTGCCCCATCGCTGGAAATGTTCAAAGCCAGGATGGATGGGGCTCTGAGCAACCTGATCCAGTGAGTGACATCCTTGCCCATGACAGGAAGTTGGAATGAGATGACCTTTAGGGTCCCTTCCAACTCAAGCCATTCTGATTGTATGATTACTTTCTTTGCTAAAATCAGTTAAGTTTCACTATGAAATATTGTGTAAATCGGATACTGCTGGTTTCAGTTGTTTCAGTACAAAACAAAAGGCTTTAAGATTACTCTCCATTGATGTGAATAAGCACTGAATGCTTTCCCTTTGAAACGTTTTTCTAAGTCAAAAAGGTGGCCATTCTTTCTTTTGTATTATTTATAATGAGTAGTCATGAGGGCTGTTTTTGTCTAAACACCCGGGAAGTTAATGAGCTTACTTCCATGGGAACAGAAAATCCCACTGTGAGTCCATACAATGCCTTTTTTCTGGTACAATCTTGAGTGGAGAAAAGCTGCCCAGTAGCCAGAAAAGCAGATTTTCATCTTCCAGGGCACTGCACCACTTCTCTTCTCTCACCCACTGTGAAACTGAAATTGAAGGGGCCTTTGAGACCATCTTGTTTCAACCTCCCACCATATGCAGGGACCCCTTCCACCAGACCAGGTTGCTCAAAGCCCCATCCAGCCTGGCCTTGAACACTTCCAGAGAAGTTTCACCACCCTCACGGTAAAGAATTTCTTCCTAGTCTTGAATCAAAACCTGCTGTATGGCAGTGTGAAGCCATTCCCTCTTGTCCTGTCCCTCTATGCCCTTGTAAAAGATCCCTCTCCAGCTCTCTTGGAGCCTCTTTAGGTACTGGAAGGGGCTTTAATGTCTCCCCAGAACCTTCCCTGCAGTTCCATGTAGAGACACACTTCGGTTTTGTAAGACTCTCATGTTCATGACAGTTCTTTCTCCTGCCAGCCTAAGTACAAGTTCTTCATCCAGCCAAAGCCAAAGATTTGTGCTCGATGCTGCAGCTCAGAGAACCAAATCCCTTCCTGAAACATGTTGGGATAGTTTAGGCTTGCCAGAAATATTTTGTCAGCCTGTCTTAGGCTTTCCAGTGAAAGGCAGGGTTTTGCTCTCTGTCAGATTTTGATTTTTATTTTTAATCTCTTTTTGATGAGCTTCCTATTGGGTTTTTAGCTGCTTACAGTAGAAAGTTAATTTTTTAAATTGTGATTTCCAACAAAAAAAAAAAAACAAAAACAAAAAAAACCACCACCCTCTTCACTTCAGAGTCCTTCTTGCTTTCATTTTCCCCTGCTGTTGCTTTTACTCTTGACATTCAGCCTCCTCAACAAGTCCTGATATGACATTCCATAAAATCTTTATCCTGTCAAAGCCCTGCTGTGAGCATTGCCCAGTGCTTCCAGAATTTGCATTTAGCATCCATTCATATGACTCTATTGGTGGGGCTTTCTTATCACTGAGTAGCCCTCCAGCTTTATATGAAAGGGCACAAAGTTAATGAAAACAGCATTAAAACTCGATTAGCATTTAGTGAGATTACTAAGACTTGTTCTGAACTTAATTGTAGTTTCAGATTTTTTTTCTTTTTTAACTCACTGTGTCCAGAATCAAAGACAGCAGAAACAGTCCCATTAAAGAGCCTGTTTTTCAGGTGAGGATGTTATGTCAGAAGGAGGGGAAAACTTTGATTTTTAAGGGGGTTGTTTCAGGGTTTGGGAAAACTTTCTGTGTTACTTTGTCCTTTTGTCTTTTGACAGAGGAGCCACTCATTGGAACTGATGTTTCTTTTCTGTACATTTTGACTTCAATTCACGGAGAAATGAATCCTAGAGGAAGGAAGATCTCTTGAAAAAATGTCCAATATACCCAACTTATTTCAGAGTGTTAATGAGGATTTTTCTCCAGACACAAACTTTGCTTGCTGTTGCTTTTCTTGGGGGAGAAGAAGAGTTGAAAGCTCAGTGTGATGGTGGTACCAGACAGGAAAATTGCCTGCCATGCAGGTGAAAAGCAGACTAAAGGATGCTTGAGTATAAACATTCGTGTGTTCTCCGTTCATAGCCCTTGCTCTAGCTCAAGCAAGACCTCCAGGGGCCTCAGGTGTGTTGCTTATTTAAAAAATACCAAGAACATTTCTCTGGCCTCAGGGCTAAATTACACATCTTTGTTACTTAAGCAAATCCTGCAGTTCCATAGTGCAGAGTAGCATCTCATATTCCTTCACTCTGAGTCTTGTCTTGGTCCTGTGTGGTTCTTTTGTGGTCCTAAGACATTTTTATACATTTTTTGTTTTGTTTCTGCCTCTGGAAGTACCCACACTGTTACACTCTGCTGAGGAGGATGAATGCTTGAGCTAAGAACTGGCACAGAATTTGCTGCAAGAGGTGTAGGGATGTTTTAGCTTCAGCTGGGAAGCCTTTTGGCAGAGCTGTGGTAGATTGTGTCGGAAACTTCTGTGTCTGAGTCATCTCCAGAGAGACAGCAAGGAGAGGTGGATTTGTGGTAAGGTTTCTCAAAGGCATGGTGGTGTTCAGCAAAGGGAGAGGATAGAATAATATGGAATGGAATGGAATGGAATGGAATGGAATGGAATGGAGTGGAATGGAATGGAGTGGAGTGGAGTGGAATGAAATGGAGTGGAGTGGAGTGGAGTGGAGTGGAATGGAATGGAATGGAATGGAATGGAATGGAATGGAATGGAATGGAATGGAATGGAGTGGAATGGAACATCATGGAGGTTTGAGGTATCCACCCCTAGGGTGGTAGACTCTGGGGTAGAAGGAAAGTGGTGTGTTCTGCTTGAGAATGTCAGTTCTACCACAGGGAAACCTTCAGGTAGTACAAATTTCACATATTTGACTGCTCTGATGTTGTAGAGGACCAGTGTGAGACACAGACACTGACAAAAGTGAAAATAGTCCTGCAAGAAAAACAACTCCAGCTGAGGGACTTCACCTTTCTCTTTCTATAGAAGAAAACCCCAAGAAACAATCAAGCTACCAGGTTTCAGAATGCACAAGACCTATATTTTATTTTCATTCTTTGTACTGAAGAACGGATTTGATGACTGATAAGGAATGAGATGGAGAAGTGACAATTCCAGCTTAAATCTTGATTTTGACATGTTTCTTTCCATGGGAAAACACTCTTTCCATGGGAAAACAGCCCATTTTTGTGTTCATTTCTCTTTCCCAGATTTGGGCAGTGGTGTTTGGACCAGTTGTTTCAATTATATGTTATTTGGGTCGTTTGGGTCAGTTCTTCTAAAAATGGGTGTAAATCTTTGACCCAAAGGTATGTTTTTATGTCAAATTCACGGAATGCTTCCACCGTCGCAGACAATACAGGAACATTAAGAGAGGTCGTATAAGGACTTAGGCTGATAAAAGGACCCAAGGAGAAGAGCTGGACAGAATAATCTGTCATGTGTTGAGTCAGCTAATAAAAAAGGTAGTTACTTAAAATGTCTACAGGCACCAAAGCATAACGGAAGTCTTAGACAAAGGAAAATAATTGAAATTACTATGGACATAATGAGAAATGCACTATCAGGTTTTGCAAAGGCTGAAACCAAGGGTCTGATTCTCAAGCAAGAAGCAGCAGAATTGCATGTAGCCGAGTGTAAAAAAATAATGAATTATAAATGGATTTATAAAAAGGTATTGCGAGGGCTGGCATTAAGTGAACCCAGGCTGTCAGTTCTGGAACTCAGTGAGAATCCAGGTACTGTTTTTGTTAGAAATATAAATTGAAGCATTTAGTGCTGAGCAGTGCTGTTTGCCTCACATTCCTTTCATCATGGACTGTAAACCTGTGTGCTGAAGTGAACGTGTTGCTACACAGATGTAAATAAAAGCCCTGCATGCCTTTCATCCAGCAGGTCTCAGCTTACACTCCGAGCACCCCTCTGAGGGGCAGAACTTTCAATATTCTTGTTTTCAAGGAAGCAAAACTGGGATATAAAGAGATTAAGTCACTTGCTGGAGGCTGTTAGAGAAGCACAATTGTGTCAGTTGCTCGCAAGCTCTCGCCATTGAAGCTCAAAGAGATTTTATTTGCACCACACTCTTTTCAAAGTATATGTTTAGATAAATGAAGGGAAAATATCTGTGGCATAAATCTGACGATTTCAGCAGAAGTGCTTTGGGGATTAATTTGATCTGCTCATTTCTGGGTAGATACCAGGAACTCTGCTGTGTGTATTTAAAGCACACTGGTCCCACCTATTGGGGCTGCTGGGGAATTGATTGTATTGGGTTGCAGTAAGTCATTTGTCTTCATGCTGATAATTTTGTTTGGGTTTAGTAGTGTTTCATTATTTTCCACCCCAGTATATTTTTCACCATCTAAGGGATTTCATGTGTAAATGTATTCCCCCACCAGCAACCTCTACTAATAATTTCACTGCTTTGTTTGGGTCAAATATTGATTGTGACCTCTGCATGAAGAAGCTGTTGATATTTAACATCAAATTTTCTTTCTTATACCTCATTTCANTTGACACAGCTCACTTTAAACAATGGAATATTGTCCATCTGGTTCATGCCAGATTCTGTGAATTACTGTGATGGATAACAGGTTCACCAAGTGTCCACCCTAAACTCCCAGGATCTAACCAGCATTGACTTATTAAATAAACAACATAAGGAGAGGGGGAGAGGAGAGGAGAGGAGAGGAGAGGAGAGGAGAGGAGAGAAGAGGAGAGAAGAGGAGAATTTAAAGATAGAAGTCCATCCAGTCCACAACCCTGATTTTTGATGGGACCTATTTAGGGATGCTGAAGAAAATGCAAGAAGCATTTAAAGAAGCCAATTAGAGTGTTGAAAGGTTTTAAAAAAGATCCACCATGGAGTTTAATTCAGCGTTTTCTACTTGCTGCCTCTAATTCACCCAACCACACAGTGAGGATCGTGCAGTGCATAAAGCTTAATCCCATGTGTTTGGGAAGAGCCCACAGCTAAAACTGAGGACAAAATAGAGAGCAGGACAAACTGGTCATGGGTGTAGGCAGGGGGAGAGTTTGATGTTAAGTAACAAAAATCATTATCTAGTTTATTGTTATTTCCAAACTATTGGTCATTTTCTTCAGCCCTGGTGTTATAGTCAGGACATCAGGTCAACAAAAATTGTCAATTGTTTTAAAGTAGCCCTCAAACACTTGCAACATGCCAGTGTGAAGTTCAGATTTCTGGCCTGCTTTATTCCAGCTGTGCCTGGGCTTTGTGTTCATCTCTTTTTGGCTTTGCTAAAACACCAGAGAGTTGGAACAGTATTTTAGTACCTTCCAAAATAACTTAATCTTTACTGAATGCTTAAATATTTTACAGAATCCAGCTCCATATTCAAGGAGTCTGTACCTGGAAGTAGGACTGCTGCCTGTTTTTACTGTAATGTGATTCACAGCCACAAACAATCTGCTCAAAAAATGGACAGGACTCCACAAGAAGAACGCGGTCCTTCTCCAGAAAAATGTTTTTATTTTCTCCCTTATATTTGAAAGATAAAAATAAGGCAAATGTTAGAATGAGATGTCTAAAAATAAATTCTTGTTTGTGCTTCAGACCTCTTTCTTTGAAATTTACCTTGAAAATGCAGCTCAAATGGCATCATATATAATTTGCCTTCAGCTACCAGAAGAAGAGTGTTGTGTCTTCTGATAATTCTTTCTTTTTTTTAATCATCTCAAATTCAAAATAATTCTTATATTCTTGTGAGGTACTGGTTATGCTCTTATTTTGTGCCTTGAATGATTGCAGAAATAGCTTTTTATTTTCCTTTCTAAATGATACTGGAAACTACAGAGGAGGAAATAACCCTGGTTTTGTCCTTTTTCTCTCTATAATAATAATGATAATAATCAAAATGAGAAGCATTCTGTCTGTGAAGCGCAATTTCTCATCTGGAGACCTCCAAATGCTTTTGAAAGCACATGATATTAACTGTGCTTTAGTGGCTGAGGAAACAGCAGCACACAGTTTAGCAATTTTCCCAGTATCACACTGAAAGTCCACAATAAAGAACTTTAAAGCACAGGACCACGACTCCTCCTGTTTTATCACCACATGATTATTTCAATTGCAACATCTCCTCCATTTCCATCCTCTGTCAGCTGAATCTCCTGCACCCAGCTGCGCTTGCTTAGATGTGATTTAATGATAAATCCATCTTTTAATTGTTACCCTGATGACAGGAGAGAAGGAATTTCTTCCTTTTCAAACTGATCATAGTTAGGATGCAGTTTGGTCACCGAGGGGAGGAGTTGCTTGAGACTCAGAGATGAGACTAATTATTTATTTATTTATTTATTTATTTATCTATTAATTAATTAATTCTGATGGTGCGCATCACTGAGGTTTCTCAGCACATGCAGTGTCATACAAGACTTTTCTTGCTGGAAGGCNTCAGCAGAAGTGCTTTGGGGATTAATTTGATCTGCTCATTTCTGGGTAGATACCAGGAACTCTGCTGTGTGTATTTAAAGCACACTGGTCCCACCTATTGGGGCTGCTGGGGAATTGATTGTATTGGGTTGCAGTAAGTCATTTGTCTTCATGCTGATAATTTTGTTTGGGTTTAGTAGTGTTTCATTATTTTCCACCCCAGTATATTTTTCACCATCTAAGGGATTTCATGTGTAAATGTATTCCCCCACCAGCAACCTCTACTAATAATTTCACTGCTTTGTTTGGGTCAAATATTGATTGTGACCTCTGCATGAAGAAGCTGTTGATATTTAACATCAAATTTTCTTTCTTATACCTCATTTCATACCAAAAAAAAAAACAAAAAAACAAACCCAAAACCAAAAACAAAACAAACCTCTGTGTGAGCCAGCTCACACAGGATTCCCACAAGGATTCCCAAGAAAAAGCAAACCGAAGTCCAATGAAGAAAGTCAGATTCATCATCTTGAACTTGTCCATCTAAATGTTAGATTTTCAGCCTAAGTGAGCTCTCTGAACTCCCCTTTGGACAGTCAAAATTGTAGCTATAACCAGAGACTGGGCAGTCCTGCCTCTCTTTTAATAATGTCTCAGAGGATTAAATGGTTTTGGGAGCTGCCTTCCCCTTTCTAATGGCTTTGCACAGATCTGGGTAAATGTCCTTTGGAAAACTAACTGAGGGGAGGAAAAGANAGAAGCATTTAAAGAAGCCAATTAGAGTGTTGAAAGGTTTTAAAAAAGATCCACCATGGAGTTTAATTCAGCGTTTTCTACTTGCTGCCTCTAATTCACCCAACCACACAGTGAGGATCGTGCAGTGCATAAAGCTTAATCCCATGTGTTTGGGAAGAGCCCACAGCTAAAACTGAGGACAAAATAGAGAGCAGGACAAACTGGTCATGGGTGTAGGCAGGGGGAGAGTTTGATGTTAAGTAACAAAAATCATTATCTAGTTTATTGTTATTTCCAAACTATTGGTCATTTTCTTCAGCCCTGGTGTTATAGTCAGGACATCAGGTCAACAAAAATTGTCAATTGTTTTAAAGTAGCCCTCAAACACTTGCAACATGCCAGTGTGAAGTTCAGATTTCTGGCCTGCTTTATTCCAGCTGTGCCTGGGCTTTGTGTTCATCTCTTTTTGGCTTTGCTAAAACACCAGAGAGTTGGAACAGTATTTTAGTACCTTCCAAAATAACTTAATCTTTACTGAATGCTTAAATATTTTACAGAATCCAGCTCCATATTCAAGGAGTCTGTACCTGGAAGTAGGACTGCTGCCTGTTTTTACTGTAATGTGATTCACAGCCACAAACAATCTGCTCAAAAAATGGACAGGACTCCACAAGAAGAACGCGGTCCTTCTCCAGAAAAATGTTTTTATTTTCTCCCTTATATTTGAAAGATAAAAATAAGGCAAATGTTAGAATGAGATGTCTAAAAATAAATTCTTGTTTGTGCTTCAGACCTCTTTCTTTGAAATTTACCTTGAAAATGCAGCTCAAATGGCATCATATATAATTTGCCTTCAGCTACCAGAAGAAGAGTGTTGTGTCTTCTGATAATTCTTTCTTTTTTTTAATCATCTCAAATTCAAAATAATTCTTATATTCTTGTGAGGTACTGGTTATGCTCTTATTTTGTGCCTTGAATGATTGCAGAAATAGCTTTTTATTTTCCTTTCTAAATGATACTGGAAACTACAGAGGAGGAAATAACCCTGGTTTTGTCCTTTTTCTCTCTATAATAATAATGATAATAATCAAAATGAGAAGCATTCTGTCTGTGAAGCGCAATTTCTCATCTGGAGACCTCCAAATGCTTTTGAAAGCACATGATATTAACTGTGCTTTAGTGGCTGAGGAAACAGCAGC
Source organism: Ifrita kowaldi (assembly GCA_013398055.1). Taxonomy (NCBI): domain Eukaryota; kingdom Metazoa; phylum Chordata; class Aves; order Passeriformes; family Cinclosomatidae; genus Ifrita; species Ifrita kowaldi. Next base: position 15,103 of record VZRS01011047.1, on the reverse strand, counting down.
ACACAGTTTAGCAATTTTCCCAGTATCACACTGAAAGTCCACAATAAAGAACTTTAAAGCACAGGACCACGACTCCTCCTGTTTTATCACCACATGATTATTTCAATTGCAACATCTCCTCCATTTCCATCCTCTGTCAGCTGAATCTCCTGCACCCAGCTGCGCTTGCTTAGATGTGATTTAATGATAAATCCATCTTTTAATTGTTACCCTGATGACAGGAGAGAAGGAATTTCTTCCTTTTCAAACTGATCATAGTTAGGATGCAGTTTGGTCACCGAGGGGAGGAGTTGCTTGAGACTCAGAGATGAGACTAATTATTTATTTATTTATTTATTTATTTATCTATTAATTAATTAATTCTGATGGTGCGCATCACTGAGGTTTCTCAGCACATGCAGTGTCATACAAGACTTTTCTTGCTGGAAGGCCAGGATTTGAGGGGCTGTAAATGAGATATGGCTCTGAATCCTGTAGGACATTAAAATGCTCACAGTAATGAGTCCAGGACTAATGAAGGGTACACAACACCACAGTGAATGTAACTCTTCATTCTCCACATTCTCTTCATTCTCTCATAACACTGTAGGGCCAAAGCACAGAGGAGATGCAGCTGAGTTAATCCTGATGAGCATCACAACCTGCTACATGTGAAGTATTGAAAGTCTAGAAATCTAATGGAATTGAAAAAAAAAATTTAAAAAAATCCCCATTACTTCCATTTTAAAGAGTTAATAGGAAAACTGCTTCATGGTAATTTTCATAATATTAAGATGTACAGTCCATTTCTAAGATTACTGGAGACCTCCTATAAAAGTCCAGCTGCCAATTTGACAAGTTTCAAGTGTCATAAGATTAAGTTCTGAGCTCCACCTTCCCTAGAGTAGCCTCTTATTTAACTGATGGACTGCTTTAATCGTTTTGGCTGCCTAAAGCCTCTGCTGGAAGAAACTGTGAGTTAATATCACTGGAAAACAGGCCTGAAGAATTAACTGTAGCACCAATGAAGAGGGTTTTATTCTTTTAATTCTTGGTGGCCAGCCTTACAAATCCCTTATTATTCATTCATGGAAGTGTCATATTTAAAATGCAAATTCCTTCCCATTGTTCTCCCCCATCTCAATGTACTTCCTTTGAAGTATCCCTGGAGCTTTCGAGGGGCCACCCACAATGGGATTGCTGTGATCAACCAGCTTGCAAAAGAGTGCCCTGCACTAGCTCAGGTGAATTCAGCTGGGTCCTGCTTAGCAGTCCCAGCTTTCTAAAAGCATCCAGACTTTGTTTAAGAGGAAGAAAAAAAGTAAAATAAAGAATATCAGGACAGGTATTTTTACAGAGCATTTTTAGAAAGGTTGCCTCTCCTGAGGCACACCACAGCCCCATGTCTGCCACCATCACATGGCAGTGAGGTCAATCATAGAAATAGATCTCTTTTGCCTTGCCCATGTTCTGTTGGTTTGGGAAGAGCAGAGCTCTCCTATGATATCCATTCCAGAAAAGAGCATCAAGTCTCAGCTGGCATGGAGTTTCTGTATCCACGTGGGGAATAGTCCATTGTCCTTGGTCCTTGCTACCATTCAGCCACAGTTGGAAGGTCTTCTAGGCAGGAATAGCTGTCCCAGGCCAAAACTGTGATGGAAATAGTTCTATGATTTGAGAAAGGCCACTCTGATCCACCGCAGGAGCTGTAGCTGCAGGAGCCTTGGGGAAAATATTGGCGGGAATTATTGGGTTTTCAGGTAAAGTCCAGGTTAGTGAATGCATTTTCTGATTCAGCCTTCCAGGAGCAACATAAATACTGATAATAATGACCATAATAGCAAGGTAAATTATATTATCAGTAATGGCTAAACAGTTTAATAGTTTTCATCAAATGACTGAGTACTTTATCCAGCAGTGAGACTTGCTGGCTCCTGTGTTCTAATGTAGCCAGTACTTAAAATTGGAACCAATGTATTTTTGAGTATAGACTGCACTAGTTGAGTTAAAAACCTATTTTTATCAGTTTGATGTGGTTTGTGGGGAGAGTTCATGCACACTAAGCAACCCTTGGAACTTGTGGCCAGAAAGTGGTAGTTGAAAATTTATCGAAGTTCTTATAAAATCAATGAGGTCCTCATAAGAATAATGTCAAATGCAATGTTATTTCCCACTATGAGTGCAGGAAGCTGTGGTGGTCTTAGTCAACAGCATTTTCCTGAACTGGTAGATCAAAACTATGAATACAGTGCTGGAAATTCACCAGTCGTGAATATATGTTGACTTTATGGAATGGAAAAAAGAAGGCTTTAGAGTGACCTTATTCTGGCCTTCAAGTACCTCAATGGAGCCTAAAAGAAGGCTGGAGAGAAACTTTTGACAAGGGCATGTATGACAGAACAAGGGCACATTTAAACTGACAGAGGGCAGGTTTAGATTAGATTTTAGGAAGAAATTCTTTACTTACAGAGTGGTGATGAGGCCCTGGCACAGGTTACCCAGAGAAGCTGTGGCTGCGCCATCCCTAGATGTGTCCAAGGCCAGTTTGGATGGGCTTTGGAGCAACCTGGGATAGTGGAAGGTGTCCGTACCCATGGCCAGGAACTGGTTGTTCTTTGTGGTCCCTTCCAACCCAAGGGATTCTATAACTCTGTAAAATGATTCTCTGGTAATGATCCACACCCATAAACCAACCATCCTGTTGTCTCCCATACAATTGTCTTCCCCCTTGGTTTAAGACTCATCCCACACAGCTTGATGTCTTCACATAGTTGGGCACTTTGTCTGTGTTACTGCCCAGCCTGGAACTCAAGTACTGCATCTCTCCTACTTTTTAAACAAGGTCTGGATGCTCTTAAGAGAAATGTTGGTGCTTTCAGGAAAACCTGGTCCTACTACTTATGAGAAAGCTCTCTGGAAGGTTCCTGGTAGAAAATTCCCTGAAGGTGCTGGTGGACACCGAGATGAGCAGGAGCCAGCAGCAGGACCTTGCTGCAAAGGCAGCAAACGGAATCCTCAGCTGCATTAGATGTATTGCCAGGTGAGGGAGATGATCTTTACCTCTACTCAGCACTTCCAAGGCCACACCTGAAGTTCTGTTTCCAGTTCTGAGCTCCTCAGTGCAAGAAACACATGGACATAATGGCAAGAGTCCAGCAAAGGGCCACAAAGAAGAATCAGGGTCTGGAGCATCTTTCCCAGAGCTGGGCCTGGTCTGCCTGGAGACAGAAAGCTGAAGGGGAATCTTATTAATGCCCATAAAAATGGGAAGAGAGGGTGCAAAGATGGAGCCAGGCTCTTTCCAGTGGCTGCCCAGTGACAGGATCAGAGGCAATGGGCACAAACTGAAACACAAGAGGTTCCCTCTGGACAGCAACCCTCTCAACCTCAACCATTCCATGAGTCTCTGATTCCAGGTGCCAATAAGTAGAGAAAACTGGGAACGTTGTTGCCTGGACAAGCCAAACATCCTCAAACAATGGGGTGATCAAGTTTACGGCTTCTCGCAAATTTCGTTCGCAAGCAGGTAGTGAGTGACATGAACTTCCTTTACCAAATTCCCTTAGCTCCGTTTGGATTTTGTGCTTTGTATTTGGCTCCATGGATATCTGGGAGACCTACTACTGCTTTTTAAAAGTTATTTGTGGATTTATTAAATGGATTTGGGAGTTAATTGTGTTGGGATGGTCCTGCCTGCCAGCAGGAAACCAGAGCAGCATTTTCAATGCCCTTCAGTCCGCATAATCTAAATAAATTCATGAATGCACAAAAATTATTCTACCTTGTTCCTTCTGCCCAGCAGAATGTGTTGGCTCAAAGAGCTCGAATTTGCAGTAATCGCCTTTTCCTCTCCAGTAATTCCTTAGGAGTCAGCTATCTCCTTCAGAGAACTGCACAACTGCCACCAAATCTAATTATTTCAGATTTTGTTTCTTTTTATGAACTTTTTGGGATATTTTGTAGTAGGCTGAGAGAGTAATCAGTAATTTATGAGTGAGGGAACTGCAGGAATGCAAATATTGTGAGGACGCACTCCTCAGTGATATATCTGCTGAAGTCAGGACTGCTTTTTAATTCAGTCATTAATTCTTAGTAGTTTAAGAAATTAATCTCTTAAACAGGTTTATCAAAGAAACGGGATTTTGGGGATCAAAAATAAAACTCTAAAGGGACAAACTTTAGGTTTTTAAAGGATGAGAACAGTCTTTTTTGTATTACCAAAATGTTCAAAATGTTCCTTTTTTTTTTTCACTAATAAAGAGTGAAAACTATGTAAACTAAAATTCCTTCATAATCCTACTATATACTGTGTTGTTCTAAAAAATGCATTTCCAGATAAGGTATTTTTACTGTACTAGATGTTCCATTACTTAAAAGTTATCTTTACACAACTCTGTTCTGAAAAGGCAACAGAGGTGAAAAAAACCAGCATCTGTTCCATTACACTCTAAAATAAAAGGTTGTTTTTACTGTCTGTTTAGTTCAGTTTTACAGGAACAAACCAAAGAGGGCTGAACTTTTTCTGTTAAGAGATAATTCCTTGCTCCTGCCTGACGAAGCATTTAACATTTGTCCTCATATATTATCTGGTCTTTTTGTTTTATCGTTGCTATTCTGTCGGAGCAGTCACCACAGGACTTCCTTCTCCTGTAGAAAAAGCTATGGATTTTGGTCTTGGAACATTAAAGATTAATTTTGATTACACTTCTACCAAGATTTTAGATTTTTTTTTTCTTTATGTGGGACTAGTAAAACTCAGCATTACTTATTTATTAGGAGTTTCATCAATACTTCTAGAATTATTGTGAAAAAGAGCACCAGTTTCTGGCTCCCTTCAGATTTAGTGAGATCTTAATGCTGTTTCTTGGAACGTAAGGTAACGGATTTATGCTTTGTTAATATCTTCTCTCTTACTTCTGGGATCTCAAGCAACCATTTGTTTGCATGGTGGTCATCTGCATATTCTAAAATAGTTGCAGCTGTGCAACACATGCATTCTATAGGGGCTGTTATCTCCCCTACCTTTAGAAAATACATGTGGATCTCTCCTGTTTCACACAAAGGCATCAGATTCTACTAGAACGGAGAGAGACAACAGCTTTTACTCTCTCTCAAATCCACTTTGCTATTTAATTTTTAAAGGAGATAAATTAGAGAAAATAAAAACCAGAATCATAGAATCATAAAATTGTTTGGGTTGTAAGGAAGCTCAAAATCATCTCATTCCAGCCCCCCTGGCAGGAGCAGGGACACCTTCCTCTATCCCAGGTTGCTCCAAGCCCCATCCAACCTGGCCTTGAAACTTCCAGGGATGAGGCAGCTGCAGCTTCTCTGGGCAGCCTGTGCCAGGGTCTCACCGCCCTCACGGTGATGAATTTTATCCTACACATCTAATCTAAATATCTTGTCTTTGACTTTAAAATATTTTAAAATATTCCTCTTCTTTAGCATTTTATCAGAACTTCAAGATTAATGGTCATTTAGCATTTTTGTTTGCCATTCCTGCTCACAAGAACAGTTGTTTCTTCAGTACTACAATGAGTCTAACATCACGCTGCAGTGAAATCCAAAGATAGCACATCTCCAGTGGAAAGAGAAAGGAAAATCACTCCTACAAAATGAACTGACATTTCTATATGTCAGTTGAAAGTTTTGTTTTTCGATTCAGACCAGATCATGCCTGGGATATGACAATCCCCCTATTCTTTCTGAATCACCTATCATTACTAATAGTACATCCTGTCACAGATACTCAGACAAAATATATAGTGCATTATATAGGAGGCAGAGTAGAATCCATCTCATTTTCCTCACAGTGATAGTTTAGAGAAACAAAGCTTATTTTTACCAGCACAGTGCAGAGACACTCAGAGAAATGATGCCACTTCTTCTTCCCTCATCCAGGGACGTGGCCGATCGGAGCGTGAGGCATTGATGTGGTGTGTTCATCAGGCCTTTATCAATTAATCCATTTCCAGTGAGGATACACAAACGATTATGGCATTGCACAGGTGATGGCAGGATTTCCCTCTGGAATGTAGCTCGTACTTTAGGTTAAGAAATACAAACTCACACTGGGAAGACGGAGCAGAGGGAGAAGCAGTTACTGCTTAGTGAATCACAGACTCACAGAATCATTAGGACTGTAAAATACCTCCAAGATTATTAAGTCCAATTGTCAACCAAATGCCACAGTGCCCACTAAACCATATCACGAAGTTTCTCATCTGCTTGATTTTTGAGCACCTCCAGGGGTGGTGATTCCACCATTTCACTGGAGAGTCTGTTCCAATGTCTGACCACATAATTCTTCCTAATATAAACCTCTTCTGGCACAGCTTGAGGCCACTTCCCCTTGTCCTGCTGCTTGTCAGCTGGGAGAAGAGACCAGTCCCTACCATGCTACAGCCTCCTTGCAGGGAGTTGTAGAGTGATAAGGTCCCTTTGGAGCCTTCTTTTCTCCCGTCTGAGCCCCCCTTCCCCAGCTCCCTCAGCTGCTCCTCATCAGCCTTATGCTCCAGACCCTTCCCCAGCTGTTGTCTTCTCTGGACACACTCCAGCCCCTCAGTGTCTCTCTCGTGAGTAGCCCAAAACTGACCCAAGAATTTGAGCTGTGGCCTCCCCAGTGCCCAGCACAGAGGGACAATCACTGCCCTGCTCCTGCTGGCCACACTATTGCTGACACAGAATGCCAGGAGCCCATCGGCCTCCTTGCCCAGCTGGGCACATGCAGGCTCACGTTGGGCCGCTGTCGGCCAGCACCCCCAGGGCCTTTCCCGCTGGGCAGCTTTCCGACCACTCTGCCCCCAGCCTGGAGGGCTGAATGGGGTTGTTGTGACAACAAAGTGAAGATATTGTCTTACAAAATGTGACTAATGAGGTTGTACTGATCAGCTGCGCTCTAGAGAAACCTCAGCTCAGTGTGGCCATGAGCAGGGCTATATTTCATTCCTGGGCTGGGGCACTTGAACCTATTTAGAAGTAGTGTAGGTCACTTGCAATGGTTTTCCCAATTTACTGTGCATTCTCCTTCAGCACTTCCATGTTCCTGTGTGCAATGGAATGTGACAGAACCCACAAAAGGCTTGTGTTGCTTCTTTTTTGCAAAAGGGAATCTGAGAGTGGATGCAACTACTCTATAAACCCATCAGGAAGCTCCAGCTAAGAAGGGTTTGCAGATTCAGTTTTTAAAGCCGTGAATAAATCAATGCACTGTTGCAAAAGCAAGTTCTCTTTTGTATATAACTTGTCCTCCTTTCCCTTTCATGTGCTTGCTACAGATCAGTAGGGAGTCCCGGAGTCTGTGTTCAAACAGACTGTTGCTTTTTGGCTTTTTTTTTTTTTTTTTTTTTTTTTTTTTTCTGCTTTTCAGTTCTGTTTCAAAAATGCTGAATGAGACTAGAAAAGGGTTAAACCATCTTGTAGTGGGCAGTGAGACACGCACAGATTAGGAAGGATTAAATCTCTAAATGTCAAAGGGAGAGAAAGGAAGAGTCTGTCCTGCAATCTTGACTGAGCATCCCATCATTGCCCGACTGATGCTGGGGAAACAGAGATTAGAAAATCTGCTGCACAGCTAAGTGCAGACTGCAGCTCGGAGATAAGTGAACCAGAATATCTACTCAGGGCTCATTTGTTCAACTTCACTCATCCAGAACCTTTCTGATGGGGAAACACAGATCTCAATACAAAATTCAGAGCTTGTTCAGCTCTGCTGTCACTTCCCAAACCGCTCTCACTATCACTTTCCCAACCATTCCCACAAGTGAAGATCTATACTCTGCCATGCCGAAGGCTCCCAAGGATGGTTTCTTTGGTTCAAGAATTCAGCTGGGTTCACACCAGGGATTTACTCAGTGGTGCCTCAAATTAAATCTTGGTTTTTCATTCCTTACTGCTGTTGGCCAGAAAGCCTTGAGAAGAATGGATAGAAGAGTGTTGGTTTATATTCAAAATACAGTCTCCTTCCTTCTGAATCTACATGAAATGAATATGCTCAGGAAAAACATGTGTTGCAGACTCAGTTGTCAAACTGTTGGTCACTAAGAGATTCCAGCAGATTTTTCCAGCGATCAAATTTGAGGACAGATCCTTCTGTTGTTGTTTGGTTTTTTTTTTCATTTAGAACTTGCAAAAATTTAACTTCTGTGATATGGTCCAATCCCTTGAGTGACAGAAAATCTACAGACAAGCCAAATCTGGCTGATAAATTGAAGAGTAAACAGTATAAATAGTATAAAAAATATCTGAGACACCTTCTTATAAGGGGAGATGACTGAAGATGAAATTAAAGCAGAACAAATATCACACAGATCATATAATATTATCTTTATTCCTCCATTCCACTGGAAAGGGGGTGCTTTTTTAACAATCAACATAGTGGCATTCTGGATAGAGTGTGACAGTGATGATTAATTGATAGCCTTGGGTTTTAAAACACTGAGAAAACCCTTCAGGCCATGAAGTACCAACTCCCTTCCCATCCAGGTCTGGTTTAGAAATTGCTTTGGAGATGCTTTGCAGTTGAGATGATTTTGGCACAGAATCGAGTAATTCATTTGAAAGAGTAAGATAAGGGGTAATTTAATTTATTTTTTGGTATTTTCAGTGTTATCCTAGGTATTTTTGTGTTTTCTAGCATAAGAAGCTGAGGATTGCAGGCTAATACCTTCAGCACACTTGTTTCAAGGGTGATAGGAGACAAGGAAAAACAATTTAGGAGTTGGTGTACAAGTGCAACAGCAATCAACCATCAGGAAAGGAAAACCCTTGTGTTTCAAGGATGATTTAAAAAAAATGTTTCCAGGCCTTAGGAAATGCAATTTGCTAATAGACTGTAGTGTAACGATTAAGGGGAAGCGATTGTAATTGTAAATTACCCTGTGTCACGTGGAAGGCACTAATACACTTAAAATACAATAGTGCATACATCTATGACTGGTAATGAAGGTGATAATCACCTTATATTCACAAAGGAAATGATGTAATAAATCCTATATAATGCAGTTTACAGGTTACCTTGGCAAGGGCACTTAAATCGACAAGCAGAGAACAGGCCCTCCAAGAGCTGCAGTATATATTATAATTAGGGGCATAAAATTCTAATGAAATGTTGTCCTAAGTGATATTGATTCCAATTTGGCAGGCTAGGAGCTTGGTGATGTCATGGTATTCAGGTTTGTTGGATCACCAAGGAATTGAAGGTACACCCATACGACCCTTGATAGGCCCCTCTCCAGCTTTTCCCTCAGTAGAACTTGCTTTCTGACTCCAAATTAAAAAGGAGAGAAAAGATCCTGCAAACACTCAATTGCAGTAGAAGCAATTTTTCAGCTTTAATTAACACAGGTTTAACACTCCATGCAGAAAGATGGGGCTGCAGAGCGTACAAGCTGAACAAACCCTCTCCAAAGTGTTCTTAATTTCACATCAATCTCACTTAGCATGGGGGGCTGGAGATGTTTGCAAGAAGAGTTTCATTGTTCAGTGGCCCTGTAAGGCAAGGTAGAGATGCACACGGTGTGGGAAACTGTCGAAATGAATCAAGGGCAGCTTTTTGGGATCAGGATGGAAGTCTGGATAAAAAAGAGCAAGACAGACAGGGTTGTGCATTCATAACCCTGCAGCCGTGGTGGGAGACTGACACAGGTGCCAACAGGAGCAGTACAATATGGAATATAGGCTTACTTTTATTATAACCCTCATAAAAGCGGAAAAAATAATAAGGAAAACAGGAAGGGAAGACTGAAGGAGCTAGACCTTCTCTTCCTGGAGAAGACAAGGCTCTTTATGGTACTCTAGTACTTAAAGCGTGACTACAAAGGGGACAGAGGCTCTCTCATCACAAGGAGGCACATGGACAGGAAAAGTGGTACCAGGCAAGGTTTTATCTTGAGAGAAGAAACAAATTTTTTGCAGTGAGAACAACCAGTCACTTGGACAACCTCCCCAGGGATGTGGCAGAGTCCCTGTCCCTGGAAGATTTCAATCTGTGGCTGGACAGAGTCCTAGATGGTCTCACCAAGTCTCCCTTTCCCAGAAAAGGTTGGACTAGATGATGCTTTGGGGTTCATTCTAACCTGGGCTGTTCTATGATCCAGTGATTCCAATGACACATGGAAATGATTTCTAGTTGTTGATTTAGACCTGTAACAAAAATAATAATTTTGAGGTAGTATCGTTACTACAGACTTCCAAATAATTTCATATAATTACTTTTATACCAACTTTGTCTGAGTATTGCTGATCCCAAGGTAAAAATCACATGATGTTAATGTTTTCAAATACCAGCTGAACACAACTGCAAACACAGCAGCAAACTCCAAAAATCCATCATGTACTTTTCCATTTCCACAACAGTCCCATAGATCTAATAAATTTATTAAAATATCAGAGAGCTGGAGGTGCAGGTAATTTTCATGTGTTTGTTGTCAAATAGAGTTCAGAAGTCCTATTCAAGTTTGTATTTTTCTTCATACATGCCTTACACACATAACTTGTTCATGATATGTCGAGAAGTAAAAGCCTCTTCAGAAAGCCTGAGCCCAGTTCCTCTGAAGTTGGTGGTTGCCTCTGAAAATGAAAATTACCTTTATTTTTAATCAGAGAAAATGTCTTACATAGGAAACAGCAAGATACATTGGTGTCTTTTTAGCCAGGCACACAAACCACTCAGATTTTGAATAACCAGGAAGAAAACAATACATATTTTTTGCACCCTTTATTTATAGCACTGTACCTTCAGTAGGAAAGTAACAGCCCTGTACTCATGAAAACTCAAATTAAAACCTTTTTGGAAGTGAAAGCAGATGTTTTTTAGGAATGAAGGAATGCAGAGCTTAATTCCCTTTCAAATGATGAGTCTTACACTGATTGCCACTGTGCCCAATTGAAATTCTTGTTTTTCTATTACTGGTAGCACTGAGGCAAAGGGAATATCTCACTGACCCAGTCAGTCTCCATAACTCAGCTTGTTAGACTTCCAAAGAGGCTCCTGCCCAGCAGACAAATAAACTCAGCTTGATGTTATAAAACCCGTCAGATGTTTTAGGGCAAAATTGGGATGAGCAAAACAATGTATTTTTCAGAGAGCTGGGTGTGCAGTGTAAGCAGAATGGACTGTAGAACTGGAGATCATATCCTTGGAGATTTACTGGAAATACATCCCTGCCTGTTTATCTGGTTTTATATCAGCACAAGTTTGCAATTCCATATGCTATTCGTTATCTGGGGTTTTGTCATAGTCTCCGCTTCGCTCTTATTCTGTCTGTGTCTGCTCTCCTTTTGTGAGTCTCTCTCAGCCTGGCTGTTGTAATTTCAGTGTTACAAACTTTAAATGACAATCCAGCAGGATAATGTCTCAAAGGAATCTTCAGCAGTGCTGGGTAAGTGAAGCACAGCAAAAAATAAAGTTTTTTTAAAAAACTGAGCAGTGGGTCAGATCCAGAGAATCAGAGCCCAGAGCACGCAGGCAAGAACAAGTGGTCAGCACAGGATGCTTTGATTCCCACAGTGTCCTGCATCAAAGAAATGCTTCCACACATTTAAAGAAGTTGTCACAATGGAAGAGATAAGGTTGATAACTAACAGTGAGAAGAAGATCAGAAAAAAAAAAGAGATCAGAAACAAGGTGATTAATTTTCATGGTGGAGGAAATTATGAACAGGAGCCTTGGCTGTGCTGTGCATAAAGCTCTTTCAAGAAGTGAGGTAATGATCTGGTAAAATTACTGCTGACAGAGAGTTATTCAGATTATTTGGAACTAAAGAGTCTTCAAATTGTCTCTATGGCTGCATTTTTGTTGACAAAAACAAAAACGGATGCATACAAAAAAAAATATGAAAACCATGTGTAATTATTGTCAGAACCCTAATTATCTATTCCAGCTTGGGGGAGGAATCGTAAAGTCATCACCTGAAAAAGCCAGCTCAGACCTCAGTGGCAGCCAAAAGGGCAATTATAATGATAGGAATTATTTGAAAACTGTTTGAGAACAAACCAGAAAACATCATTAAGCTGGCCTGTAAAAATTTGCAGGATGCACTGATACAGAAGCTGCATGCCAGACTAATTGCTCTGCCTCTGGAAGTTATAGAAACATGGGACAAAATATAAAGGATGGCAACGATGCTGATCACAGATATGGAATGATTCCCGTGAAAAACCTTTTGACAGTGAAGCTGCTTGCTCAGATTCAGGCCTGGGAACAGCTGCTCTCCACAGGCACCACCTGGAATACAACACAGGTGTGTTATGCGGAGGCATCCAGGGAAATGAGAGAGTGGCTTGGACACTGTAGCATGTGCTGGAGTGAAATAGCAGGACTTGGAAGTAGAATTAACTGCAGGATGGGTTGGTTTCTTGATTCCATTTATTGCTGCATTTTTTTTTTTTAATCCTTCTTCAAGTAAAAAAGAAAGGGACAAAATAGAAATGTCCCTCTTAGTTCAGGAAAACTACCAGTGCTCAGATCCTTGCTGGGAAAAATGCCAGCACCCCACTCATGCAATATCTTTCTCACTTTAAGCACACTCTTTAGGAACTGGGGGAAGAGTGCGAACCAATGAATGCTCAATACAGGATGTGCATCTTCTTTATGATAGAGAGAAAAAAACTCACCTAAAATCATGAATTCTCGATTTGCTAAGTGGTACAGGGGAACTCTTTTATTTCTCCAGGATTATGGCTTTTGCAAGTGCTCTCTTCACAGAACTTTGTAGCTCTCCATCATTGGTTATTGCTGCTGTGCTACCTGCAAAGCTGCTTAAATTCAGAAGTACCTCAAGTAGGAACAGAGGGAATGGAAATCTGGAAGGGTATTGCAGCCCTAAAGGTGTTGGGGTTCAGGAGGGATCTCACAAACTTTTTCCCTCTCAGTCTGAAGCTGATGAATTTGTCTCAATGCTGTTTGAGATACATTGGTGGTCTCAAATTTTATCATCTGGAGCTGCAGTTATTTTGGCAGAAGTCTAAACATGGGTTTGTGTAGCCATGTGGATTTCTTCTGAGTTTTAGTGCTTATTTGGATAAAGGATCTGCACAGAATGAGTCAGCAGGAAAATAGGGGGTTTTTTTAATGAGAAAAAAGAGACCTTCAAAAGTCCAAATCAAGTGTAAAATGTTATAACTCATTGGTTTCCAGTGAGAAGGAGACTGTGCTTTTGTACCTTTGAAAATCTTCCTCCTAACACCTAATTCCACCATCACTGCCGTCAGCTGATCCTCATCTTGCTTGGAAACAATTAGAGTTTGGAATAATTTGGGAGCAAGACGATTGTCTCACCTCTGTCTGAAATCCTTCATGTCTCAGCTGAGAGCTACCCATGGAGCAGTTAAAACATGGTTTCATTGCCATTACCTGTCCCAGATTATCTCATATGTAAAAGAAGAGAACAAAATGAAACCAACAAAAAACCCCAGACCAAACAAACCAAAACAAAAGCAAAACAGCAACAACAAAAAATATTCCCACAGGTGTCTGGAAATTAAACCCAACATGTTTAACATTTTGGGACCTAAAGTTTAGGAGAAGACCTAGAAATGCCTTAATTTTAGGACACCATAGTTTTTTCCAGTGTTAGAGCATGGATCAGATGTCAGACCTGCCTGGTCTGCAGGTCAGGTCCTGTGACCATGGAAATAAATGGCAAAACTCAAGTTATTTCACTGGGGACAGGAAGACTGAGTTATGAAAATAGTACAGAAATTTCTAAGGCAGGATTCTGCAGAGGAAAAGGTGTCAGCTTTTTTTGATTATGTTGCGCAGATAGTTTGTAGGACATCTGGAGTAGCCATGGAGGTGTCGAGAGGAATTCTGTGAGAAATACTTTTTTAAATGATTCCCAATGACTTTGGAGCTGACACATCAAACTGCAGAACTGCACTTGAGCACAGGAGAAAATACATCTATGTGCACCTATTGCAGTGAGTGCAGAAATAAGGGATAGAGATTATGGCTAAAACAGTTGTGGTGCAGGGGATTTAAAACTGAGGATCACTCACAGGTCAATTGGTAGGACTGATCCCCATAAAATGTCCACTAGAATTGTATCATGTTTTTGAACTTCAGTCTATAACGGGGAATCGTGTTTATATCTGGTTTTAGAGGGCTGAAATTGTGGGTTTAGCACCTGTAGGAATCTCTCCCTCAGACAGATCATGGTGATAAACCTAACAAGAAGTATTTTTTCATAATTTAAATCCTTAGTTTACTCAAGCTCATCAGAGAAGTTATTTTTTCCTCTGGTATGGGATCCTACTGATCCCATTGTTTAATAGTCTTTTCCTTTTTATCAATTTTTATTCCAACATTTAAGAAAATCCTGGACATTTGTAGTGCCAAATAGATCTAAAGAACAAGAAAGGCAAAAAA
>VZRS01011045.1:38449-143535 GCA_013398055.1 Ifrita kowaldi | reverse complement strand
TGATGTCCATCATGACTCTGAGCTGTCGACCACTACCCTCTGGATGTGACCATCCAACCAATTCCTTATCCACCTACCAGCCCACCCATTAAATCCATCTCTCTCCAATGTAGAGAGGACTTTGTGGGGGACCNTAAATAGCACCCAGTACAGACCCCTGAGGGACACCACTTCTCCTGATGTCCATCATGACTCTGAGCTGTCGACCACTACCCTCTGGATGTGACCATCCAACCAATTCCTTATCCACCTACCAGCCCACCCATTAAATCCATCTCTCTCCAATGTAGAGAGGACTTTGTGGGGGACCGTGTCAAAGGCTTTGCAGAAGTCCAGATAAATGACATCTGTAGCTCTTCCCTTGTCCACTGGTATAGTCACTCCAGCATGGAAGGATGAAGAAAAGGCTGAGTTACTCAAGAGCTTTTTTGCCTCAGTCTTCAATGGAAACCTCTTTTCCTACGTCTCAAGAGGATGGACAGTAGGATGGGGACTGGAGGAGCAAAGTCCCTCCAACTGTAAGTAAGGATCAAGTTCATGACCCTCTGAGGAACCTGAATGTACATAAGTCTGTGGGACCCAATGAGGTACATCACAGAGTCCTGAAGGAATTGGTTGATGTAGTTTCCAAGGTGCTCTCCATGATATTTGAAAAATCATGGCAGTCAGGTGAAGTCCCAGGTGACTGGAAAAAGGGGAACAATCGTCCCCATCTTTGGAAAGGGTAGAAAAAAGGACCCCGGGAACTTCCGACCTGTCAGCCTCACCTCTGTGTCTGGGAAGGTCATGGAACAGATCATCCCAGAAGGTGTGCTAAAGGCACAGGGAGCACAGGGAGGTGATTCAAGACAGTCAGCATGGCTTCTCCAGGGGCAAGGTTGAGTCAGGAGTCATGCAAGGCACTTTGGTGAACTGCACTTGTTCAGCACTGGTCTATCTGCAGACAGGTGTCAGCCATGACCCCTTGATACACCATGGACTAATTCCTGCAGCTGTCTTCCTTCAAGGGCTTTACAGGTAGATTCAAGGTGGAAGTAGTGCATTTCTTCTTACCCCTCTACTCCAAAATGGAGCTTGCAGTTAGAGACAGATTTCATACCTTCTTTGGCTTGAGTGGATTCAGGTTTGTATCCTTTGGGCAGTGCAAGAACTCTCCTTAGATATGGATTCTTGGGACAGTACTTGTTTCATGAAGGCCATAGGTAGAAGAGGGAACAGTGGAAAAACAATCTGAGTAAATGTCCTTGGAAAAGGGGCCAAAATAATACTCTGTTCATGTTCCTTCTACTAAGCATATATGCCTGAGTCCTGGAGTTCTCAGACCAGGTGTGTTAAATATTGAATGAAAGAAGTTTCATGGAGTTGTCTGTTGTTCCTGCCTCAATTACTCTTAACCAGGTAGAATTGCAGTTTGTTCTCTGCTTCAAGGCAAAGTGACATTTCATTCACTTAAAACGTAGAATGGACAAAGTACCAATGAGCTGGACTCAAATCTGCTCAATAAAACTTTAAATTCTACTAGCTTATAAGTATTTTAAAATAGAAAAAAAATACTTCCACGGGGGAGTTAACTACAGTTCAGCAAAGGGCTAGTAAGATGATTAAGAGACTGGAGCTGCTTTCATATGAGAGGCTGAGAGAACTGAGGCTGATAAATCTGGGGAAAAAAGAAGGCTCAGTGGAGAACTTAATAATGTTTATAAATACCTGATGTGAAGCTGTAAAGACAGAGACAGGCTCTTCTCAGTAGTGCCCTTTGGCAGGGTAAGAAGGAATGGGCAAGAATTGAAACACATGAAACTACATCTCAACATAAACCTCTTGGTGTGACAACATGAGGACAAATGAACACTGGAATAGTGAATGTGTGACTTCACTGAAATTCCTTATTTTAAAATGTTTGGCTTATAAAATAAATCACCTGGCCAATGCTTTTGATGTGTTGGACTACTGTTGAGTCGAACAGCAATGCTCTGCTGTATCAGTTTTAATTGAGTTTAAAATGTCACCAGCTTCATCTGGTGTATTGCTCTAGCTCTGTGTGGGAAAATAGGTTTAACTGCACTTGCTGGACCTGAATTAGGCGATAAAAGCTCCCTACAAAGGGAGCATTTGTCCAACGTATTCTTGCTTTCCACACCAACAGCAAAGCTGTTGTGGATTTGAAAATGCCTGCTATTTCCATAAGTGTGTTACGATGCAGCCTTGTTTTCTGCTGTGAAGTATAACCTGGGTGTTGCATGTTGCCTAGCAGCACCATTCTTGTGAAGAGGTAAAAAAAAAAAAAATATATATATATATTCTGATACTTTCAACAAAACATTCTCTTACACCTACATGGAATTTCACTGTAGAATAATGAGACATTGTTCCTTTTGAGCTTCATGTTCTATGTTAGCCTTCAGTTCACAATGCTACAAATAAAAGTATATTTAAGTGTTGATATTCCTGTCCTTTCACACCTCTCAATTTTAAAAATATGTCTTCAGGCCTTTCTTCTGTAAATGAGTAACTTTAGAAAATGTATTTGTAGGCTTTCATCTTTGCTGGGAATCCTTATCAACTGAGAAATGACACAAATTTGTGCAGCATCTTCCTGTTGCTGACTCCTGAGACCATTCCTACTGAGCAGCAGATATTAAGGGATCTTGAGCAGAACTGCCACTAAGCTTAACCTTCCTCATTCAAGATGGGCTTTAAGCAGTGATGTGAACCACTGCAGAGTAAGTGACATCCTCCGCTCACAGTTCTGTAAGATTCTTCTAAAGCTATTAAATAGCAAAATTTTAACAGCCTGATGTACAAAAGGCTCCTAGGTATCAGGGTGAATACTGCAGTGCACAGCCAGAATGTGGGTTTAAACCTATTGATTTTTCAGCCTTTTTACATAAGTCATGAGATTCTTAACCTGCATATAGGCAAGTTAACACAGGAATATCTGTGCCTGGCTGTGTCCTGTAATCCACCCAATTTCCATTATACAGCTGCCAAGCTGGGAGTTGTTCCATTTTGTATATAAATAGCACTCCAAATACAGTACCCTGTTCCCCTAGATGGTAGAAGGCTGAGGCTTAGCTCTCATGACAGAGAGAATCTAATATTGTATATTTCTAGGCTACAGAACTTTATGACAGTAGGAACAAAATGGAGGTGGAGCTGAAAGGATTCCAGGCTATATTAAAAATTCACTAATGTGCCAGGAAATCTGTTCTGAACTTAAAGAGCGTCCCTCAAGCAAGAGGCAGAAGACAGTTATATTATTCCTTTAGCTTACCATCAGGCCAAATTTATGCTAGAGAACTCTGTTAAAGGCTTTGTTCTTTTCTAGTCAGAAAAACAGCTGGATAATACACAGGAAAACTGTATTCCATCTTTACTTCTTCAAGGTAAATGTCTAGTGTGAACTTAATGTAAGAAACTGCAATTGAAATATAATAGCAGGAAACGACCAATTATTTAGCACGAAGTCAAACAATGACATGGCCATTTCAGCATGCAGGTGCACAATCAAGGAGTAACTAGTCATGAAAGTAAGTATTCAGGTGATAAAGGAGGGGAGACACTGCTTTGAAGATCTTGGGGATTTTTTTTTGTATATATTTTTGGGACTTGAGAAAAAATATTCAGCAATTTACATAGCTGATATTATATGTTTAAAGAAAAATGCAAACTACTGAGAAGGCTACTGCAGTTTGATACCCATCAATCTTTATTCAGACTGGCCCGATTACTTTTAAAAACACCATTAAGCAGACACACACTGCCATCTCGTGAGCATCTCTAACACAGCTGCAGGCTGATTTTGGAGGAGAGGAAAACGAGTTGCTTGGAGCAAGTAACTTAATACAGTACAAAACATATACAGACTTAAAAAATGCTGCACTGAATGCTTTGTCAATGGTATATTATATAATAGAGATACACAGAGCAAAGCTAAAGTATTTTATTAATAATTTATTGTCAGTAAGAAAGACTGGCTAATGGTAATTTTCAGTAAAAACCTTTACAAGACCATTGGATCACAAATATACAGACACTATAAAAACTGTGTCACGGTGGTTTTGGTTCTAAACTGGTATGCAGAGGGTCCCCAACACACTTTCCAAGAAGGGAAAAAAAATGTTTACAGTTCTAAAATACAGCAACCCATTTAAGACATTTCCATATAGCTGACCCAGAAAAATATCAGACTTAACGTATGTAAAATTGAAATTGCGTGAATATGTTGAATGTTTTACAATGAAATGTCAAACCTTAGTTTTCAGGGGAATACATACAGTGATGCCCTGACTGTAATAAGTCAGGGTGCTCATTTTTAATGGCACGCTAACACCACTAGTTTCAGTGGAAAACAAATTCACAAAATATCTACAAAATCTAGTTAAAACTATTAAAATCAAAACTGTACATAAAATTTACAAAAAGTAGGAGAAAATTAATTGCATTAGAACTATATAAATATATGCATCATGCTAACATGGAGAAGTGGTATGTGATTTTTCTTTAACATAGAACAAAGTAAGTACATAAAGGATGTTCAGAAATGGCACAGCCAATGGAAATCTTGGAACTTTCCAAATACAGTAGGTCAGGAAATGGAAAGAGGTTCATCTAGTGAAATGAATTGCATGATCCAATGCTGCCATGCCAGTTTAGCTCACTAAAACAAAACAATTCACTGTGGCTGGAAAAAAAAAAAGAAGAAAAAATAAAAAAGCTCTTGAAAATTGTTCTAGATTTGATAAAAGTTTGTTAGAGTCCAGGCACTTTTGTTGAGTGTGTCAGACTTCTGTATGTTGCTGGGAATCAAGTGGAGGAATTTTCACATCTTCGAAGTGACCATCGTCTCCACTCTCATAGTCACTCATCATGACTTCAGACTCCATTTCACAGCATGCCGACACATCCGAGCAGGAGGCTGTGGAAGCATACACAGACATGGACATGTTGTCTACAGTGGGTGCTTCAAAGTCTTGATTGAACCCCAGTGAGTATGGAGCATACGGTTCTCTGTAGCTGCCGCTGCCACCACTGGGTGTAGTCTGAGGTTCTGACATGTCTGCAGGGTAGTGATGGGGAAGGTACTGATTAAGGTTAAATCTCTGCCTGCTCCTCGTAGAAGAACCCAAGCTACCTACGGCTGGCATGTCTCTGGGTGGCTGTATTGACTCAAACTGGTCGCTGTATTCAGGTGGTAACGGTGGAAGCTCATCAGGTGCAGGGAAGTCATCAGGTGGAGGTGGAAAATCACTTTCTATGTCATAACCACCAGGGTAATAGTCTGTATCGATGGCATTTGGATCTGTGTAGAGGGGAGCTGACTCCTCAACCACTTCGTAATTTGGATACTCTTGGATACCTGGCAACTGAACACTTGGCATCCAATCTGATGTATCCCAGTGATAACCTGAAAAGTTTATTAAAAAAAAAAAAGTAATATTACTATTTGTATTCAAGTCAGTCTGAACTGAGAAACCAACACATGTATTAAGACAATGCAATCACTGTGATTAGGACACTACTTGTTAATCAGCAGTTTGCCCTGGTTGCACAAAAGACATTCAACTGTGCTTTACTTTATGCCATGCATGAGACAGTGCATCATTCACACTTGAACTTTTATATTTTCTCAGACATAACACCTAACATGGGAAGAGCTGTAGTCACCTATGGAACGTGCTGTCATAATGCATAATGGTATAGAATTGTTCACTGGATAGCAAAGAATCAACACCCTGCCTGGTGCAGCTAAACACTTAATTGTTGTTGAGTAATTAGTTAAGGTGGTAGCAACAGCCTAGTTTTCTTAAAATATATTTAGCATATATAACCCATGACCTTCTTACATAAAAGAAACAATTTCTATTTGGTAAAGTGTTCAGACCATTTAAAATTACCGCTTAAGCAAATTATAAAGTTAATTTCACAAAATGCTGTTAGCTCTACAGGAACTGCCACACCTCTGATAAACATCTTTGATTATTAGTAAAGACATTCCACATTCAAATACTAGAACAGAACAGGAAAATCAAGCTTAATCATGCAAAAATTACTGGACTTGATCCTCCCTTGCAATCTCCCTTTGAATAAGTTTTTATTTGTCTGGTGGAAACTAGATGTAAGCCTAAAGTCACTAAAAACCAATAGCTTCTCTCATCTGAATACCAATAAAAAAATAATACATTGTTTTACTATAGTGCAAATCTAGTAAAGAGAAATCACTGCAGACAAATGCACAGCAAGCAACTGATAGTAAGTCGGTGTTAAAACCAAATATTAACAGAAATATTTTGGTGAACATCAATGAACTGCATGCAGAAGTCACCTCTTGAATTGCTGAGGTCAGGAACAGCAAAAGATTCTTTAGGTGGCAGAATGAGAAGAAAAAGGAGAAAACATCTGTAGTTAGGAATCAAATAGTAGAACCAATATGAAGACAAACAATGACTAGCCACTATGACATTCATGCTGCTTTTGTTCAGTTTAATTAATAATACTAAAGCTGGCTTTTTAAAAATATTTTCTCCTGGACTCCTTATTTGTTAAGGCTTAAATTGTAGGACAGCTACTGAATTAATGTGCAGCCCATGTGGGACATGGCTGTCTTGTGGTAAAATCTGCAGTCTGGAGTTTACTGAAATCCTTGTATCAGTGTATGCAGGACTTCTGCTACAGAGGGTAACAGGACTTGATCTGATTTTTTTCTTTCCTTGTATGTGCCCTTGTTTTTCTGTACAGGGCTCCATCTATTGGCACACTTTCAAGTATCTCTCGAGTATCAAGGTAACTCTTCCTTTAGCGTCTGGCTTCCATACACAAAGCCCTGGGAAACCTGCCTCCCTTTGTATGGCAATTCCAACAACTCATGCTCAGCAGAGAACTGCCCTGTGTTATCTGACAAGTATTGAACGTTTCTCTCTTCAGGAATCTATATTCCCTATTAAAGTCTCTAAGGATGAGCAGTGCCTATCCTAATAGCAGAATCTTCTCCTAAGAATTCATACTTTCATCTGTTGGAAGACTGAAGGGACAGAGGTTTGACTCCTTGGAGAGAAGTTCCTATTTTTTCAAGTTTGTCTAGCCCAGACGAGAAAAATACTGTTCAGACTAATGGAGATGTCAGTCTGAGCTCTGAGACTCTTAAAACATCTCTGGCCTCAACTCCAGGAAAAGGTTCTGATTACTAGTCTGCTTAGAAGACAACATTCTTTATTTTTCCTGAGAAATTGGGTGCAAAACTAAAGCCAATAGGCTTTATGATTTAGAGCACTTTTACCAAGGAATGGAGAGATCTTGGTTTTCCTCTTCTTCTGAAGCAAAGACCCTTTGACATAAATGACAGAAACACAAACTGGAACCGGATGTGCCCATCTTTATGTGACAATCTGCTAGATTGGAGCTGTATTTTCTCTTGCACTCAGCATTGCTGATTTGCACCAGGCTACTACCTGAGGACCAGTGCAGAGAACACAGGCCTAAAACTGTCCTATGATGAGATTAGCTACAGTTCATGCTTCCAGGATACCTCCTGGGCAGAAACACTTGGGGAGACTAAAGGTAAGGACCATCTGTCCCAGAACTTGACCGTGCTGAAGACTTGAGTAAGGATCTCTGCTGCTTGAACTGACACCCTCCTGAGGGTTCAAAAGCAGAACTCTTTACCTAAGATGCTTTGAAAGAAGAAATACTTATTAAGAACAGGAACTTTCAAATGTTAAGAAGCAGCTGAGTAGGACATATTTAATGTCTCTACAACTACAATGCATACAATGTTTGTATTTACCTTATGGTGATACTAAAACACCAAGCAATACTTTCATCTTTGACTTGAGAACTACACCTATAATTTTTAGATTCTACCCATTAAAACATCAGAGAAAATCTGAATAAGTTTTTAAATATTTCCCCTGGTAGATCTGGCTTCTTTTAGTCTTGTAATTCTCCCATTCCCAAGTAATGTGCATCGCAATTTTTCTGCATTGAGAACTATTGTCTATAGGTACACATTAATGAAATGGCACACTCATTAATGAAATACTCTCAAGTAATTAGAAGTCTTTGCATTGTCTACTTTATTTTGCATGTCTCTGTAAATTAAAAAGGGTGTACTTCAGATAACAAACCAAAGAGAAACTTTAGCTACTATAATCAATTTTATGTTCTTACAATGGCTTCTTTTTAAGTAGGACTTAGTAAAAAACATTGTTTCCTAGTCTGTATCTAGAAATAGGAAGCATATACTGGATGTTATTTCAGAAGAAATCTCTGCAAACTCATGGTCATGGAGTGAATAATTTGCCTTTTAATGGAACTTGAAGTACTATTTAGTCAATTAAAACAATAGTAAGCATTTGTATAGACTCACTGGGACTTTTATTACTACTATTATTTTGTAAAGGGTTTGTGTTCTCCAGAGTGGTTAGTTCTTAAATGTTAGCAGAAATGAAATAAAATACCATTGAAAATGCCTACTTTGCCCCTTTCTAACTTCCAAATACATACTACACACACACACAATATGTGTGTGTGTACATACATGTACCCAAACATACCTTTTAGGTACTATTGCAAGGCTGGATAGTAATGAACTACTTGAACTGAGAGGCATGTTTATGGCTGTGTATCTCAGCTGCAGACAACAATCATTTTTTTCTGCTTACAAGACAGATTGATCTGAAGACCAAGAAAGTGAGTACTGATACCAGACCATTTTGATTCTGCTCAGCTGGACAAGGTATCAGCAGATGTGGGTGGGAGAAGAAAAGGAAGTGGAGGCTGCTGCTGTTTCAACTACAGTACTGTATGTATGTGCCTTTGATGTTGTCTCAATTCTGCTGGCAGCTTTAGTATGAATATTTTCAGAAGAGAGTAAGCACCAAGATCTTTTTATGCCAATCCTTTTTTTCCCAAGAAATCACACTTTGAAACCTGTTCACAGGGCATCTACAGGATATGCAAGAAAATATTAACAGATACACAATATAAATAGATTTTTTGCTAAAACTTATCAGAAGGTCTAAGTAAATAGTATTTTATAATTCCCATCTGGCTAGGGATACATTACAAGAAGACAATGTAAGAAGACAAACGTGCATTATGCTGCCAAAGCAGTAAATAAATATGAAAACATGTATATACCTTCTTTTTCCACCGAGTCAACAACAGCATTGACAAGGTGTATTACAGTCACTACGGAAGCTTGTAAAAGGTATAAAAGGAGCAAATTAAAACAAACCTATAGTTAGCATAGCTTTAAACAACATACAGATACATATAAAAACCCCCATCAACACTGTGAAATTGCAGTTCATTACCATTTTATAGAGCAAGATTATTGGTGTACATACACATCTACTCTCTACCTAGAAAGTAGTTGCATGTAATACACAAAACGCATATCTAAAGCTCAATTTTATTCTTGCTAAACATACGAAAATACTTGTAACTTCTCATGAAGTATATTTTGCATGAGCACAAGGCTGCCTAATCTGTGTTAGAGTTTCTGAAATGTTGTCTAAATATACTCATTTGCATAATACTTTATCTACATAGCAACAAACTAGACTTTTCTAAAGGCTTGTGTTGGGTGAATTAAGGAGTTCTCCTTTAAATTAGAGTTCTCCTTTAAAAATGTAAACTACGTTGCCTCCCTGACAATGAAAGATATGGGAAAGAATTTTTCCCTGAAATGAACTAAAATGATAGAATATGAAAAACACCTACTGAAAACTTCTGTTACTGATCTACTTAAGTTTTGTATGAAGCAGGGATATCACAGTAGGAATACCAAACTCAGGCTGTTACATGCTTATTTAAAAAAAAACTAAAATGAATGTATTTTTTATGTCTTAGCTCTTCCCCAAGAGAGTTTTGGAATGGAGAAGGATTTATTCTTATAGGGTAAAATGAAGTAAGCACATGCAACTCATTTGCACAGCTCAGGGATTAAATATCAACCTAATGAATACTGTAATCTACCAAAATGGAAGGAAGGAACAGTATCTATGATGCTACAGCTATTTCTCTTAAAATGATGTATTAATGAATAATCAATGCATGACAAGAAACGGGAAAAAGAATATACTAAACATATGAGACGGTGAAGAGGGGAGAACAACATGTACCACACAACACTTAAAACCACAGGAGAAAAAGTTGGAAGTTGGTATCAGGTCTACTGATAAAATGATGAGGACTGTAAGCATACCATTTTACTTTCACCAATCATTAAACAGATGGCTTTTTTGTCATGCTGTTAATAACAAATCACTCTGCTTCTTTGAGAAGCAGAATGTTCTTTATTCCTAAGCTAAAGGAATTTCAAATTCTTTTTTACCAGGCAGAGACAAAAGCAGAAATTGGAATAAAGAGTCAAAACACACCTTAACTTAGTGAATTAAGTTAAGAGACAACTGTGGCTTTGTCCAATCAGTATGACATGTTTCTGAATACATAGATGCATTCATAGCAACTATAAAAGCATCTGTCATCACAATGGAAAAGTAAAAGACATCCAATTAATAATAATCAAACCCACAAATATGTATGTTGATTATATTTTGATGGACTTGAGGTGTGATCAAAATATTTATATTTTTATATTGGCTTTTTTCAATGTATGAAATGTTTTTATGAATTCATTTCAATCATGGTGAAAGCCAAATATATTGTTCTATTATAACAAAATTCCTTTTTGTGCAGTTTCCTTCATTACTAAAGTAATCAAACTTACAAGCAGTCCCTTAAACTCTGCTCTCACTCAGAACTGATCTGATCCATATGGGAGCTGAGGTTGCAGCAAGAAAAAGAGAAGGAAACAAATGAAACTGTAACACCAGAAAGTTTTTTACTGAGAGCTGAATGACGAAGTGAAAGTTATATTTGTGCAGAGGCCTTTTTTAAAATTCACTGTATTCTCGCATAAGGTGATAACTAATAATAACCTAGAAGAGTTTACCAAATTTTAATATGTTTTAAACACAAGGCTCTGAACAACTTGCATTGTATTTTCACTGTAATATTCTAACAGCAGAATGATTATATAATTTTAAGGTACAGTAATTAACAGGAGGTGTAAGATAGGTAAAATAGTTTTTTAAAAATTAACAGATCTGGGTATTAATGTAAGTAAATACAAATATATATTAAATAAGCTACTATTTAATATATATTCAATATATGTAAATCCTGTTGTTACTAAGAGATACAGATGCAAAGACAGAACAAATGAACATAAGCAGCAGTACAGAATGATTGCATTTTACATACCGTTGTCATCACATGATTCAGACTGGAAGGAGCTGAGAGACTGGACCTCAGACATACTTTCTCTAGCACTGTAAGGATGGGAGTTCTTTTCATCCAGAGGTGTCTTAGAAAGGCAGGGGTCAAGATCTACTACTTTAGCTGAAAGAAAAAGTTTCATGTGAGACAATGAATAGATTCTAGATTAAAGAATCAACACAATTTAAAGTTGAGATCTGCACATTTTTACAAAACTTAGTAGAGCATGAAGCCTGATCAGAGACAAAACCCGGTAGTCATAATGCCTTTTGTACCCTAAGAGGTATAGACAGAGACTTTGTACTCATAATAAAATTGTACCAGCATATACATTTAACAGGAAAGTAAAAAATAAGAACATCTCTTACTGTCATAGTCAAAATCCCAGCTGGGTTTCTGTATTGAATCACTGTCTGAAGGTGAGTTGGAGGGAGGTGGAGGTGGCAAATTTGGTGCAACACTGCAAACAGCTACAGCTTTCCGGTGACCATGTACAGAATCTGGGTTAAAAGTACTAAACTCAGGGTGCTCGGGGATAGCAGAGCCTTCAAAGGAATTCCTGTCAAGATTGTTCCTGGAGTCGCTTGGAATGCTTGGAGTGTATGAAATGGGACGAACAGGAACCTGTGGTGGGATGTCAGAATAAATGTTCTTATTCAATTTTGCATCAAAATATGGTCTTTGCAAGAAGGCTGTTGTAGCTCCCAGCTGCTTGTCTTCAGGTTCTGGCTGGTGCTTCTTCTTTCTGCCAACCACTTTGCGGCAAACGACAAAAATCACAACTAGCAAGAAGATTCCTGCGATGAAAACAATAATCCCAATCACTTCAGCTAAGCTAATGTTCCAAGATGTTGAAACGTATTTATTAAGAACAACGTCTGTGCAGTGTTTGCCTCCAAATCCACGACTACAGTTGCAGTGATAGGAACCATAAGTATTCTCACAAAGGGCACCATTGAGACATGGGTTTTCTGTGCATTCATCGACATCTGTCAGGCACCTATCAGAAACAGAGCACAGCAGTGATGTTTAGTTTACATCAATAGTCTTTGTTGTAATCTTGTTCTCATCAATTTTAGATATATTTAATATAAGGTACTGCACACTAATATGCAATTTGCTATTTTATCAACATCCGAGATTTCAACCAGTTTGAACTGTTAACCTGTCAATTAATACTACTAAAATTCAATATATGTGGAATGCTACCTACCTTTCTCCACGAAAGCCTGCTTCACACTCACAAACAGGTCCATCCAAACTGTCAATACACTTGCCACTGTTTTTGCAAGGATTGTCTTTGCAATACGGACCCAGCTGGCATCTGCAAAGCCAAAACAAACAAAACCACATGAACCATTACCTTACTGCAAGTGAGTGTATTATATAGGATTCAGGGCTGTAACATAGGGGCTGTTTTTATCTTCAGCCAACTCCAGTGTGTCTCAAAGTTTGATCTTTAGGTAGGAAACAGATAAAAAAGGAAACAGAAGAAGTGTTACATTTATAGCCTGTTTTCTAAGGGGTTCATGGATACAATGAACCATACAAACATACCTTTGACCTGTGTATTGTCCTCGGCACTGGCAGATAAAATCATCACTGACTGGGATGCAAGTCCCACCATAAAGGCAGGGGTTGGAAGCACATGGGTTGACACTTACATCGCAGTGAGTTCCCATAAACAAAGGTGCACACTTGCAGTAGTAGCCTGAAATCAAATACAGTATTTTTGAAAGATGCACACAGCTTTACTGGATTTGAGACAAAATCCTCCCTGCCCACCTACAGATTTAAGGTAAATTCCTCCCTACCCAACTACCTGTTAAAGAGAGAAAGGATGAGAAAAAATAGAAATGTTTTTATCGAAAGATAAAGCAAAGTCTAACAGTAAGAGTTTTCTTGAACATGACTGAAGGATAATTTCCATTTCTCTCACAAAATGCAAGTTGTCCCAATGATTTCAGAATTTTAAAAGAAAGATTCCAAAGTAGGCAGTTAAGAGGATGGACCTCAGGTGTCAGCACTGAAGATTAAACCCCTACTTTGCCAGATGGACTTTGTCAACTTCATACCCCAAGGAACTGAATCTAGAAGGCACACACAGCCTTCCTACCTATTCAACAGCCAACCCTCTGCAACTCTGGGAAAGCCAGAATTATGCATGAAGTTGTTTTGTCCTTCAAAGCAGAGAACTAGAAAAGCAGTTTTGAAAACTAAAAGCAGAAGAATAAAGAGCAGCTTACCTCCATTTGACAGTGCGTTGCAGATGCCTCCATTCTGACACGGGCTGCTTGAACAGCCATCTGTGGCAGTCAGTAAGCATCCAGGAGTGACATCTACAGATTCTTCCATGTGTGCATAATTTCGTGGCTTGCTGTTTAGGGGCAGCTCTTGTCCATTTAGTACAATGGAATCCATACAGCCTCTGAAACCATTGCTAACCTGAGGACTTCTACCATGTCTTGTACCTTGCTGACGAATATGACCACCAAAAAACACGTGATTGTCTAGGTTTAGTGTTCTAAGAGTACCAGGAGCAGTACCAGATGCAGTATGCACCCTGTCCAGAACAAGTCGTGCATAGTTTCCATCCACTTCAAGAGATATGGAATGCCACTGGCCATCATTTATCTGAGTGCTCTGAACAGAGACAATCCCAGGTCCACTGCCACAATCAAATTTATACTGCAGTCTTCCGTGATGGATCTACAGAGGAAAGCCACAACATCAATAAATAATCTGCACACTTAAAGAGTATAAAATATTGATGCCTATAAAAGTTTATGTTTGCTGGAAAGACAGGATGATGGTGGTGTTCATAAAAAGCAGTTTAATAACACTGTTTTCCAAACAGTCACAGCAACTGTGATTTATTCTGTATGGTTCTTTTAATTGAAACGTACGTTTTGTGCATTTTGTTCCTCTAGTAAAGCAGTCACAAATCATAACCAAAATATTACAATACTTCAATACCTTTCATCTTGTGCTTTAAGTGACTTCTTCTGTATGGACTTCAGTATTATAAGCAAATAAATTTAAAGTTCTTTAAAATATATGATTAATAAAGCTTTGTTTGTTCACACATTTAAAAAACTCTGTACAAGTTTGTCACCTGGATGTGTAACGCCCTACCTTTAAGGCAATTTTCAATTATAAAAATTCTACAGAAATGTTATGACTCAATCTCTTAATCTGGCACAAAAATAGTAAGAAGATGGTAGGAAGAAAGGAGGAGATATGCACTGAGAGATTTTAATATACCTCTAAGATACTGTAGTCTGTTCCTCGAGCATACATAACAACTGCATGAGCAGAGTAAGTTCTAAGTCTCATTGTCAGCTTCATTTCCTCTTTGTTCTCATTCTCCATGAGACGATATTTCACATAGCTGCTCCCAGTAAATGTCACAGCAGAGCCAGCTGATGCTTAGGAATACAGAAAAGCATAAAAAAGTATTAGCACAGGACTGGAATTAAATTTTTGTTTGGAAAGTAATATAGTTTTACACAGAGTTTTTTAGAGTTAATTCCTTACCAGGACATTGTCCAGCTTTGCTGTCTTGGCAAACACAGGTGTATTTTCCCTCCTTTGGATCTCCTACACATTCAGTACCTTCAGGACATGGGTTTCCTTCACACACACTGTTCGCCAGGGGGCATTTCCCTTCTGTAAAACCAAATCCATTATTTCTTTTCTGTTAATGGTAATGATATTTTGTGAAAAGGGACTCTTAAGTACAATAGCTGAAAGTAACCCAAATGATATTCCTAACTATCCGACAAGGAAGTGAAGTAACGGTTATGGGGCATGATTGGCAGCGACTGGACAAATAGCATATAGAGTGGCTGATGCTCATGCTTATCTTGATTACTCAATTCAGTTGGTAAAGTTGGGAAATTGGTGTTGTGGTTTAGGGCTTACCATTAGAATCATTCACCACAAAACCCAACATGTAGATATTAAACACGGACAGAGTAGGTTGGGGAGAGCAGAGAAAAGCATATCTGTATTTGAGACAGAAAAGGAACAGGCTTTAAATATTTACTTCACATGTGCAAGTTCACCCAGCAAGGTTAAGTCCTGATTTTAAAAAGCAATGTTGTTTTCCTCAAAGATAAACTAATCTTCTGTAAGAAATCTTTATACTTACATATATTTTAATGAATATTCATTTCCCATATTACCCTCTTATTCCCAACCAAGTTTGGAAACTGCGTGGGCTACTTCTCTAAGCAGAAATAAGGAAATATTCAGGTACTTTGCAGGAACTTACCTTTGTGCACACAAGACTGAAAATGGCCATCAATATAGGATAGGCAACAACAAAAAAAATTAACTTCTTTCATAAAATGGAAAATGAAGGTGTGACTATAAAAAAAATAAAAATCTGCTCCCATAAGCTTATATTATGTAAGCTCTTGAAATGAGGTAATGAGATAAGAAAGAATTACTCTTTCCTATGAAGAAAATTAGGCAAATACTGCAGAGAGTTACAGAACATTCTTAATCTTGTCCTGTAATATAAATTCCCATCTGTGGATTACGGCTTTTTAAAACCAGGACAATCTTTTCAAGGATACAGTTTTCCTTACTGTGTTTCTTACCTTCACAAAGACAAACTGCTGTTCTGTGATGACGGGGAGTGACAAAACTCAGCCTGGCTGTGCTGTGGGTTGACATGATGTTCTCATCCACTGTTACTTTTTCCTCACAAAATTTCAAAGGACAATCTAGGCCTGCACAGAGCTTATGAAACACATCAATTATCCGGACACCCAAAATCTCCTCTAGGTCAGGCACAGAAGAGTTTATCTTGTGGAGCAAAATTCTCATTGGGTGGTGAGAGCTACCAGACTTTTCAATATTCAGGAGGACATCCAGATTAGAAGGAGGATCAGAAGGCTGCAAACTAACAATCTGTATGTCATTTCTCCTCACGCCCAAGATGTTTCTTAATGCTCTCTGGAAATTGCGCCAGTAATCACCAATGAATTCTTCAGGGGACAGGTTTGCAAAGCGTATTGCGATACTGTGATTTAATATATCTTGTGTGATTTGTCTGATGTGTACAGTAATATCAGCTGCAGTTGTAAATTTTCCATCTGTAACAGTGACATTTAGGAGGTACTGTCCTACATCTAACTTTTTATGTGCTATTAGTTTGCCACCAGTACTGGAAACGGAGAACAAGGATTCCATTTTGGGGTCCAGACTGTATGTCAAGGTATCATAAACATCTTGATCTGTTGCATGAATTTTTCCAATGACACCACCTGAATATTCTTCCCCAAAGGCTGTGATAAAAATTTCCAGAGGCAGTATTGCTGGAGAATAAATGCTTTCCTCAATAACTCTAATATCAATGTAAGTCAGAGATGACAACGGTGGTTTTCCATTATCTGCCACCTAAAGGAAAGATGAGGACAGGTTTACATTTTTGCTTTATCTCAAATTCTACTGTATATATTGGTACTGGATACAGTAGAGCTGTATTTTTGTACCAAAACAACCTCTGCCAAAAAGTCCTATCAGAAAATGCTTTTTTTAAATTCCGTAACACAATTCCTGACATAAAAGTTAATACTGAAAATTTAAAAGCTTATATAAGCAGGCACACACAAACATGTTTTCACTTCTCCCAAGATTAAAAGCCTACAGTGCTCTTATTACTTGAAAATGCCAGGAAGCTACTAACACTGGTAGCAAATACAGAGAAAATTCACAGTAGCTGATTTCAGACAGCAGATGGTGCTTGAAGCCTTTTGATATCAAGCATGGAAACACATTACAAACTTGAAATGAGTCATGCACTAGAAATGTACAACATGCTTCACCACAACTAGGAGGTGGTCTGGAAGACAAACTAAACGTAATGTGCCAAACAGTACTTCAAAAGGAAAAAAATGCATGCAGACAGTTACAATTAATTATGTTGCCTTTCATGATTTTTGGTCACAGAGAGGGAAAAAAACCCACCTGTAGTGCTATTTGCTTCAGACAGTTAATTAACTATCTTTAACTATATCAGCCTAATTCAATTTTAAAGCCTTTTTGAACACCCTCTTCTCCACCCCTTTTGGACAAAGACATACACTGTTGTTGTATGAAGACAGTACAAAAAAGAGTGGAAAAGTGAGAAAAGAGCATTCCCTTGAGTTCACTTTTTCCCTTGTATTTCTCATCTTTTGTTTCCCATCTACCTTTTTCCAGAACTCTCTCCCAGTTACTGAAAGTGACAGTGAAGAAATAGTTAAAGAAGAATTGGAAACATGTGAAGGTACAGAGGGGATATACAGGGCTCAGAAAGTAAAAGATATTCTGCAGTGTTTAAAAGATTTTGCAGTAATTTTACAGAGAACACTTTGAAGATCTACGCAGAGGCGCTGCTTTTGATTTTTCATACAAATTTAAGCAAAAGAGGAGTAACTCCAGGCACAAGATTATCTGTGGATGGGCACATAAACGCAGCATTTTTAAAAGGTAATGTGTGTCTCACAGAACTACATGTCTTCATCTGTTAACTCCAAAAGACAGGCATGGCTAGAAACTTGCCCTCCAGTTACCCAAACAAATAAGGAGAGCTTTGGCTCAAGTTGGCAAAGTTTTGTTTTGCCTAGATCTCTGCCTGGAAACAAGACAAGGCAGGCAGTTTAGCTACAGAAGAAATGCCCAAGGGAAACAAGAAAAGGCACAAAACAAACAGACAAGCAAAATTATAACAAATGGACAGTAAGTAGGAAAGAAGAGCCCCAGGAGAAATGGTTTTTCAATAGTGCAGATATTTAAAAATGTGCTGTGGTTTTAAACTGAAGACTTCAGAGTGTGGCACAAAGGACTGCATGACTCATAGCTGAGGATTTTGCACACTAATGCTGTGAGACATTTGTTAATGGACAATCTATTTCCTTTGCAGAGAGGGAAAGCAAATACCAGTTGCATGACCATATAAGGTGACCATTGGGAAATAAAAAAAATCCTTATTTCTATTAAAATGACAAAAGTAAAGTCTTTTGGAGGTAGTGAGTGCATATGGGGAAAGTTTCTGTGGTTTTAGTGGGGTTTTTTTTGGTTTTGAGTTTTTTCAAATGAAAGCATGCTTGTAAATTAAAAACACAGCTACCTCAGCAATCCATTCAGAAAGCAACTAAGGTGAAAGCTGTCAATACTGAAATGCACACCAGTGAAGATCAGTTAAAAACGGAAAACGAGTATCAAGAGATCATACACAGCCATTAAATCACACTGACTTGTGATTTGCAAGATCAAAATGCAGAAATTGAACATAATGCAAACTTGAGAAAATGCCTTCCTACAGACGTTAAAAAATATTATTTTAAATGAACAGAGGAAGAATATTTTTCCTCAACAGCCATGCCTATAGTTTTGTGCGTATCATTGGAACTGGAGTCATGTGATAGGAAAATGCTAGTTTTAGCCTTGGATGCCTTCATACCCATGTATCGTAAGATAATAGCAAATAATAGCAGCACATCTATTGAAAAAAAGCTAGCAAAGGGTAAAATGGCAAATGGCAATTAAAGTGATGTATTTCCAGAATCGAGTCGGGAAACTTGGAAATCAACAGACTAGACAGGTCCAAAACACTGAGACTGGGTAGTACAGCACACAAATGATGCACATTAGTACAGTCTGCTTTAATGATTTACAATCTCTGAGAAGTCTTTGTTCTAAATGAGTACATTTGTTTTAAGACACTTGTTTAGCTACTGGATGCCATTAAAATAGCCCATATTCATTCCCTAATAAAAAGGCACTTTTCAGCTGCTGTGCTGAAGACAAGATAGTTGAAGTACTGACAGGCTGTTTACAAGCAGCCTAGAGACCAGGAAGTGGCTTAGAAATGAAAGAACTGCAAGATTCCACCCAGAGGAAGATGTTAGACAGGCGTCTCACACTTAAGAAAAGCCAGGCACATTAGGAAGGGCCAAAGATGCAGCTAAATCATGAAATGTGACAAAGTCAGTGCAACAGTCTATATAGAACAAACATAACTGCCTGTACGTGCATTTATAAGAATACATTTTAAAAGCAAAATAAATAGAAATTAGTTACTGCTTAGAGAAGATTTAAAATAGAACATCAATCTTGTACTACAGTGATTCCACATACAGGAAAAACATCCATAAACAAAAAGGTGACTTTGGGGGAATTGGTGTATCACTATTGAGGAAAAAATGGCTGGCCCCTTTTTCATACCAATTCTTAAACCCTAAACTAAACTACATTTAAATGAAACTATATCTGTCCTTATACTGATGGTTCCTGGTTACTAATATTTTAGTGACTGAAACAGCAAATTACAGTATCTGTGGGAATTTTTTCTTCTTTTCCCAAAGAAAATAGACTTTGTGCAAATATGTCACAATTATCCCAATATTGACAGAATTCAGCATACACTGTTATAAACAGTATTGCTCTAAAATTCTGCAAGTGCATGTTTACTCATAAATTATCTGCAATAGTATGCCTAAGAATAATTTGGAGAGCTAAAGAAATTACTCATGTGAAAATGAAAGTAAGAATTTTTCTTAAAACCTGAATCGGGAAATGAAGTTTTATAATTAAGGCCATCTATTTTTAGCCTACCAATTTTAAGTCCTCTGTTCCCAGCTGCTTAATTTGTAATTGAATTTAAAAGGACTAGATAAGATTAAAACAATTGGTTTGAACTTTTCTCACACTAGGTTACAAAAAGTATTTGAGAGAACTTAGCTAGGTTAATCTAACCTTGGACATGGTCTGGTCTTTCTGCACAACAATGGCAAATGTAGCATATATTATAGCACTTCAGGGTCATTTTTTGAGTTTTATGCTGTGTTTTCCACTGCAGGATCCTGAGATCTCAAACTACTGCACTGCAAGTTTCAATGCTGTGAAAAAAGATCTACCAAAAATACTATGAAAAAAGGTCCAAACTTAAAAAAAGATGTTTTCAATTGCCATTGAAAAAAGAATGTGGCACTACGGAAAAACTTTTCATTATTGCTATGTTGTGCAATATCCCTGCTTTCATCATGGGAGTTTAGTCCAGCACACAGCTTCAAGGGTCAAAACAATAGTGGCAAGAGGAATTCTGCAGTCAATAGTGAGTGGCTTGAGGTACCTGTCCCTGGTGGCTTTTTCAACACTCCAACCAGAAGGCAAAGGGCTTATCAAGACCACTCACCCAGCTAACATTTCACTTACACTTTACTCCTACTGTGACTTTAACTGAACTTCCCACTGCATCTGTGTAGATTAGTATTTAAACCAACAGACTTTGTCTATGAAGATGTCACCTCATGGGACATGCCTCAAATGACTAGCTGGCATGTCAGGATCTCCTAATAGAAAGGCAAGTGGTGGAGTGAACATGAGTGAAAAAGCTAATTAAATACTTACAATGTAAAACAGTCAGAGGAAGCACATCCTACCTTAACATGAAGCAAATAGTGATCTCTCAGTTTGCGATTCAGTGCAGCACTTGTGGTCAGAACTCCCTGCTGGGTAATCTGAAAAGTGCTTTCTTCGTTTCCACTCAGGATGGTGAAGAGAAAAGGAGGGCCGTTGTGAGAAGAATCCTTGTCTGTCACCACTAGCTGCAGCACACTAAATCCAATAGGCTTATTTTCCTATAGACACATAGTACACATTGCTTTTGTTATAATTGAGGACATGGTCTGATGCTGATTTCTTCCTCTCAACAGAAATCCCAACAAATTGCTGTCAAACCAGTTGATCAGTACAAGAGAAATAAGAATGACAGTATTGCTTCAGGAAAACTAATACCCTCTGAGAATAAGACTAAAAAACAGTAAAAAGACAAAGGCAGTTTTTTAAATTTCAATTATATTTTTGAAGGTAGTTCAGCCTTGACACTTTACATTTTCCACTTCTGGTCTGAATTAATATTACTGTAGCCTAATTACCAGGTCATCAAAGATTTGAAATTTAGCAAAAACACCCGTTAAGAGTAATCTAATGCCTTTGTTGGGAGAACTAGAAAAATATACTCCTCCATCTGACCCCTTGTGCCCCTAATTAGTGTCCTGACTACAGTTGTGGCTGCTACAACACCATCCAGTTAAAATATGAAATCCAGGTTTTAAAATTTGCATCATGAAATCCCTTCAAGTTTGCATCATGTGGATGCCTGAGGTTTCATAGACACTTCACATACTTTGGCTTATCATGTATGTTACACAGCCATACTACCTTATCTGACACTTGTAACACCTCTCCCAGAATACTCGTGCTCTACTGTATCGGCCAGATTCTTCTATATACATACTTATTTCAAAAGCAAGGAAAGTAAAAACATTATTTTAAAGTACAACAATAACAAAATGCCATCCTTTCACAGTTGCAAAAATCCCTAATAACAACAATACTCTGTTTCTGAGAGAGTAAGTCAATTTAGTTATCAGATATTGCAGCTGAAGCTTTTTCCCTTTCAGTAAAACAAAGGCCATCGCTTTAAAATACAAATATTTGCAGTTGAACATCTAAAGTAATTTGACTTTCCTAAGAGCTAAGCACATTTTCTACTGTGTCCAAATACATCCATCTCTAATACATGAGGAAATGCACACCAGCATTCTTGGGCAACTCCTCCAGCTTTTTCTCTGCTACCTTCAACTAGGACAGGCCCATATGAATGAACTATAAAAGCAGAGGTCTCCCTTTTTGATTGAGTAAGGGAAATAGTACAGACGTTGGCTACACAGTCTGCAGCTTAGGAGATATATTAATTAACATTCATTTCAAGAAAGACTGTAATTGGGGAAAAGAAGATACATTTGACAGCACACAAACATGAATCTGTTGTTTTGGTTTTTTCTTTCCTTTTGGTTTGGTTGGTTGGTTGTTTTTTTTTTTAAAGCAAGATCCAGGACATGTTACTTGCATACTGTGTGTATATTGTATATATTCACTTTGCCCAGTTTCAGAAAGCTGCCTTTACAAATGACGCACACCATCTCAAATACAAGTGGTATGTTAGGATGGCACAGTGCACCAGGTAACATTGTCTGATCCTCCCTGGTCTACTGTATCAGGCCAGGAAACAGCAAAAGAACACAAGGGATTGAGCTCATTTACATTTCTAGCCTACCAAGGTCTTAATGCAATTCCTTTGTTCTCTTCCATTTATTTTCTCTTGGATTCAGGAAGACAAGAAGTATAGATGCTGCCCCCGCTGTCTTTGCTTTAGCAGTTTTCTGAATCAGGCAAGTACATGCCAGACACTTGAGAATGTGGCCTCCTGCTATCATCCTAAGGTGTAAAACTAGTCAAAGGATTGATAGGCAGCCATATGAAATTCTACTCTTGTTCTAACTGCTTCTGATTCCAGAGGAGGCCAATGGGAATTAAGTCTTAACCTATGTGCCATGGTGCAGAACACTAGCTTCACAGTAAAAGGTACCTAAAGGATCTTTTTCTAAGCGGTAACTCTTAAGACTAAAAAGAAACAGCAAAATGATTATGCATTTTAACATCCCTGTATGATTCTAAGAATGTTCTATGCATAAATGGAATGTGTAATATATATACATGTACACACACAAGGAATCTGAAAAAGAACCCAGAGAGGTTATGCATTCTCCCTCACTGTAGATATTCAAGAACTGTCTGGACTTAATCCTGTGCCATGTGCTTTGGAATGACCCTGTCTTAGCAGGGAGATTGGGCCAGATGACCCACTGTGGTCCCTTCCAACCTCACCCGTTCTGTGATGCTGAGAACTTGCAATGTAAGATTCTAAATAACCTGCAAATATGAATTTTATAACCCTTAACACTTATTTGATAAGTAGTCTCACTGGTGACCTTAAATAATTAAAAATACAGAAAAATTCAAGTCATAAATTCACAGTCCAATAACATTATTGATTTAACTACTTCACTAGTTGTATTTACCTGGATGATAACACTATAGTTTCCTTTTGAGAACAGTGGAGGATTATCATTTACATCAGAAACATCAATGTTAACTGTAGTTGTGTTAAACTTAGGTGGGCTTCCATTATCTGAAGCTTGAACGGTCAAGGTATATCCTGAAATCTAAGAAAATAATAAAAATAATTAAAACATTTATGAAGAGGAAAAGTGTAACAAACTCAGATTTTGTTTTATGGAAGAAATATTTTAGCACAACCCCCACTAAATCTTTCCTTCATATATTTAATACATTCTCTTCCTCCTGGTCCCCCAAAACTACTGATATAAATAGATGCTTTCGCTTTATTATAGCTATATTAATTTTGGAACATGAAATGGTAATTTGCAAATAGAATAAGAAAATGGTGGTCATCAGTTATGTATAGGTAAATTAATCCCAGCAGCCCAAAAACCATGAAAAACTCACCTTTTCTCTGTCTAGAAGCTTAGTCACTTTTATTTCACCCCTGGTAGGGTCAATTGTAAAAGGATTTCCTTGATTTCCATCTATAATTGTGTAGTGAATGTGGTTGTTGGAAGGTCCATCAGCATCATCTGCCATTACCTAAGGGGCATTACAGTCTCAGTTAAAGCAGGTTGAAATAGACTCTAATACCTTTCAGATAAACTCATCCTTAAGATGAGCTCTTTCAGTCTAACAAATTTCACA
The DNA here is from genome assembly GCA_013398055.1 of Ifrita kowaldi. Lineage (NCBI taxonomy): Eukaryota > Metazoa > Chordata > Aves > Passeriformes > Cinclosomatidae > Ifrita > Ifrita kowaldi. The sequence continues at coordinate 119,640 of VZRS01011045.1, read as the reverse complement.
GTTTGCAGGAGAAATGCCATCTCAATAGAACATACCAACATTACTTAATTTCCTGAATTTCTTCTGAAAGTAAAGTCATGGTCTCATGAGGAGAACATAAACATATCACAAAATATTATCTACTTTCCCACAATATCTGAAGTCCCTACTTCTGAAACTTTTTCAAAGTAAATTTTCAATTCACTCAGTGGAAAAGATCTATTCATTGATGTTCACCTTCAAATCCATACTTATTCCTTCAAGACTGAAAGCATGATGGTGATGACAGAGTATTTCAGAGTAAAAATCCAATACGTACTGTAATAACTGATTGTTCAAGCATAGTATCTTCACTGATTACTGCAGTGTAAGTGTCCTGGCTAAACACTGGAGAATTGTCATTGATATCCGTGACATTAATATTCACTGTTACAACATCACTTAATGAAGGTGTGCCTCCATCCGTGGCTTCCACTGTCAAGTAGTACTCATGAGAACTTTCATAATCCAAACTCTCAATGATGAAAATGGCTCCTATGGAAGAAGAAAAAAAAAAGAAAGCCTCACACAAACTCTGCTACTGCTGTAGTATTATATATTGCAACATTTTATTTTGACCTGACAAATACTCAGCTTCTTCAGGGCTTGACTTGTCACTGTAAAGCTGGAGCTACCCAGTCAAATGATTACACTTTACACATGTAAGTAAAAAGATGCAAAGTTCCTGCCATTACCACAAAAGATTCACAGTTTAAAAGAACCTGGCTTATATTTTGTAATATGAGTTTTTAACCGACTAGTTAAGATTGTGTATGCTAGGGACTGCACTCTTGATTCGCTGGAAGAGTTTTTGTGGAACCTTTTTACTCCTTTCAAATATATGAAGTTTATCTGGCAAAGTGCTTCTATACCTTAGTACCAGCATGTCCACTGGAAAAAGCAGGAGAATTGTAATTTCCATTACACTAGTATGATTAGTACTAGTACTAATTAGTACTAATTAAATAGTACTAAACTATTTAAATAACTACTAAAAGTCAACTAGAATTAACTTTAGGGTAGAAATCTTATTAGAAACAAAACAAAAGAGAACAAAACCCCTCCCCAAAACCCAAACAACTTTACCAGAAATTAGCTCTAGAAAAGGAACTATATAAGTAAACAAAACTAAAATTCAAGTGTATAATAATTTTTAACAAACAATTGTCATTAATAGGGAAAAATTCTCTACAGAACCTAAAGACTAAACCCTGAGACTAAATCTGACTATCATGCAAGCCTAAAATCTCCACTGTCATGCTGGATATATGGTTGAACATAATATTCCTATTCCAACCTCTCTTTAGTGCCATATCAAACTTCTCTAGGATTACCATTCCTGCTGATCATATACCTTTTGTGGAAAGACTACTATGCTTCTGTCATTTCAGATATACGTCTTTCCACCCGCCCGCCCCCAGAGTGGGGAATTTCCAGTTAGGAAACCCTTACTCCTGCAAGCTAAATGAATCGAATCCAAGTAATAACCCAATAAATAGAAGCAACAAATAAAGTTCCTATTCTATGTTTTACTGCACTCCTCTAGTGAGCATGCTGGCAAAATGGGCGAAAAGACAGCAGCAGCACCTTCACAGCCAGGATGATGCACATAGGTTATACAAAACCTGGCTGAACTATAGAAGAACTCAGTATGCCATTGTGCTTGCTTGGCCTAAAGTACATTCACACTTGTAACCTGTTACCTGTTGTTGAATTGATGCTGAATTTTCCGTGTTCATTCCCACTGACTATTGAGTATGTGATTTCAGCATCGGCTTCAATGTCTCTGCTTGCAGCATAGATCTGGAGAACTTCGGTTCCAACCAAAATGTCCTCTGATACACTTGCACTATACTCCCTATGCTCAAATACGGGTGGATTATCATTAATATCCAAAACAGAAACTATAAGACTACTTGTTGAAGACAGTCTTCTAGGTAAACCTTCATCTGTAGCTTTCAAAGTTAATGTGTACACAGCTTGTAATTCCCGATCCAAAGGCTTCTCCAAACGAATGATTCCAGAGAATTCATCAATAGAGAACTGCCCCTCTGCAGAGTTCACCAGTGAATAATGGATTTTACGGTTCAACCCTGCATTTTGAAAACAATTTTCAAGAATGAAGGAGCCATTAAAATATATAACAACAGAATAATCCATCTGATAGCTACAGAAATTAGACATGCATGCTAAATATTATCATTCATGTTAAAAATAAACTTCAGAAAGAGTTAAAGGCTCTTGTGAAGAGCAGAGTTACATCCAAAAAAAATTAAGCTAACACTTCACAGCACGGATTTTCTGTCATACAGAAAACATGAACCATGGTTCTGCTTCAGTTACAGCACTAGCTAATATGAAACAATTAGTAATATGAATGTATTTATAACTTTAGAACAACAGAATCTGCTTAGCAGGCTTATAATAACAGAGGAGGATATGGGAGAGTTAGGTTGCATCAATTGACTCAAAACCAGTAAGTTTATTTAAGAACCATCATCCAAAATTAACAGGAACATAATTTCCAGCAACATTTCTTTATAAAACAAACAAAAACATTATAGATTTTAGGGGCAAGTATTTTGGTTCTCCTGAGCCACAAAGACTAGTGAAGTATGAAAACATTTGTCTGTTACCTTCCAAATGAGCAACCTAGCTTTATCATAGCACAAAGCAGGTCAGTTGTTTTATGAGACTGAGGCAAATATTCATTAATACTATTCAATTAATGAATTGATGAGATGTAGAAAGCATACACTTCTAAAAATACTTTTAGCTGTTGTGTTCCTTACAATAAAGCCTATGAACAAACTCCTTCTAATGTTATTTTCAGTTCATGTTCACTTAAATATTTGTAACTGAACAGTGAAGGTAAAGAGACAGTAAAAATCTTAACAGTGAACACATAAAGCTACAGCTGACCAGGCTTCTCTTGATGGTATGATCATCGATGGCTGTCCTGAGAAGCACCATTCAAAAATCTATGAATGCCCATTAACATGAACAGTCATGGCCTCATAGTCCTATTACTTACATCAGGAGTAAACAGATGAACCTAATCGATCATAACATTAATACCTTATTACACTAAAAATATCCTATATTTTGTCTCTCCCCCCTCTCCTCTTTTTTGCAGACACTATAGGGATGTCTTCCAGGCTACTCACACATGGAAGTCAGGTGTTACATGATTTAGTAGACCTAAATATATCTTTCAGGAGTCTAATCCTGAATGGTATTGAACACCTGTCAGCTCTACTGAAACACTTGACACATCTCAGGATAAAACTAAATAAATATTACTGTAAGTCTGAGAACATGACAAAAGTATCAGTCAAAGAATGCATACCTGCATCTGCATCTGTTGCCTGCACTCTTGTCAGAAGGGTTTTAGGCTCTGTGTTTTCAAATACTGTAATGGAGTAAGTATCAGTTGTAAACTCTGGGGCATTATCATTCACATCTTCCAGAGTCAGGATAATGTTAGCTTGGCAGGATCTTCCTCCTCCATCTGTGGCTTTCACTAGCAGATGATAAACTGCTTGCTGCTCACGATCAAGTGCCATTAATGTTTTCAGTTCACCTACAAACAGCATAACACACATAAGTTGATGCAAGTTGCAAGACTTAAGTACCCCTAACATGTTTTCCCCTAAAATTAGAAAAAATAATCAACAGTTTTCTTCTTTACAGTAATTTCATCAGTGGCTAAGTCAACAGCTGTACTGTATTAATGAAAACCACTTTGGGCAAAGCATGCAAGTGACCTGCCTTTTCAGCTTGAAAAGAGTAAGCACTAAAACCCTTTACTTTTTTTTCTAATGCTCTTGAAACAGAAATTTGCTAAAGTAAAGCTATCTGATGGTGCAGAGAGAGAATGTGTATACATGCAAAAATCCATGTGTGTTTGTACGAAGAAAATTAAAATATTAGAACTCTGTTTTTAAAAAAAATGCAAGGTTAAATCCATGTCTGTTTTTTTCTGGGCTCTGTAGTTGTATTCCTTCCACAGCTATTAATATTTCCTCCTCTAACATTCAATGAATAAACACAGCTATTCACCATGAGGTATTAACTGCTACTACAGACAAACCTCTAGAACTCTAACACATACTTTCTTTCTCAAGTGACAGAAAACATGAGAGGCTACTACTATGTGTAGTCATTGTCTCCTTATAAACAGTTCAAAAAAGTATTATGAAACACTTCTTATGAGTGTTCTAGCTTTACCAATTCTCAATTTATGTAACAACACTGTAGCATCTCACACAGGTGACATTAAAAGTCAAAAAGCCCCCCAAATCCATGAAGTAAGGTCCTTCTCATTTGTTTTGTCACTGAATTTTCTAATCTCTTCTACTTGCATTACATTTTTATATTCATCTTATCCCATTTTTTCTACACTGTTTACCTTCCTATTCCTTATCTACTGCAGCCTGCACAGTACAGGATTTTGGCATATAGCTGTAACCTATACTATAATAAAAAACACACAAATGCCATGAAAACCAAAGTGAAGCAAGTTAAAAGTTAATCTCATTTATATAGTGCTTCCAATAAAACTGGGGGCACCACTTTTGGTGTTTGCTATGGAACGGAAATTTATTGCTCCATCTAATCTCATCCCATTTAATTTCCCAAAACAAATGATGGCAAAGAGAATCTGAATGAAAATATTTTCAGTTACAAACCATTATTGCTACTACTACAATGAACAAAAAAAGAGCAAATTTTATGTCATATTTTTATTCCAATCACTTCAGCATGGAAATTTCTGGTTTCAGGGCAATTACCCCGTTTACACTGTAGTTCCTCATATATTCAGATACTTGCCTTTTGCCTGACTTTATTCAATATATTATTAGTATTTCTGTAGTAGAAACTCACATTTTAAACCGTTGTACAATAAACCAACCCTCAGTGGAGAGTTTTAAGTACTGACACTTATGTATGCCTTAATGTAACAGCAAAAGATTTTATAAAATGAGGTGATGATTGAAATATTGTATAGTGTATAAAGTATTATTACCTGTGTCTGGAGTGAGTCTAAATTTTTCTGCTCCTGTGCCATGCAGTGTGTAAGTAATTTCTGCATTGGAACGAATATCTGCATCTGTAGCAGACACCTGCATTATCAGTTTGCCAGGAAGGGCATCTTCAGGAACGGAATCAGCATATAAAGTCTGCAAGATTTCAAAGTTACATTGAAATACTAAACATATGAAGTAAGTAGAGCTTAGAAAGGGGAGGGGAAGAAGGAATGATAGAGGAAATAATATTCCGTTTGAATGTTTGGCAACGTATAATGTGAACCAGAGGATGAAATACCTGAAAATTAAAAGAACTTATGATTTTCTAATTAATTACTTCACATTTATTAGATTATTCAGAAAGGTATTTAATACTGCAACTATATGACTTTGGAACATCACTGCATTGCTAAGAATTCAAAACACTTGTAACTGATTAACTGATAATGAAATGTGTTCCCAAAATAGGAGTTATAAATTTTTGCGAATTTCATTTTTAGCGCTTTTGGTGGATCATCTTTTCTAAGTCTGTCTCGATCTATAAGAAACTGATATCTGCTCTTTTTTTAATGACACAAAAGCTTCTAGATTAAATAAAAAATAAGAAAAAGGATTCAGAATTTAATGGCACTAAGCACTCTTACAGCTCAACTATGTCAGGAATGGGCATTACATTAGAAGCACTAACCCTTGTTACACCAATATTAACAAAGGGAAAAATAAAAGGGGAAAAAAGCTAAAAATACTGACCTGCCAGTCTGTTTATAACTGCAACCATTTACACAGAAGTAACCAACATCAACACCAACTAAGAAAAAGAATCCATGTTCACTATATACTTGTCCTTCCTACTACAAGCGAAGACTTCAACCTAGTAATATCAAATCTGTGTTCAACTATAAAAAGTCCAAAAGTGTTAAAGAGAAGAGGAAAAAGAAAAAAAAAAGAAAAAAAGAAAGGAAAAAAAGAAAGAAAAAAAAGTTGGGTTCCCACATAAGGCAATTACATATCGTGCAGGGGCAACCTATCTGGGCTTTTTCCATTCCTTATTTTTCATGTCCATTTTTGTGGACTATAAAATCTGGTAAAGTAGACAGCTTTGTAACAAGAAAACATTTATGGATTACAGATTTTTGGTGCTGTTGACTGCAATTGCAGGGTAATGTTCCAGTCTTTTCAACTCTTTTATCACGGGAAATACACACATATATCAACTAAGCAATGGGATTCAGCCTTCTTTGAGACTTTGCTTCTTTCATAAAATCGAGCACATAAACTATGATAGCTGCAGCTTAAACCAATTCTTTTTGGAAAAGAATTAACATAGGAGAAATATACTACAATTCTCCTCATATCTTTCAAATACCCACTGAGTGTCAATGAACTGTCTTTGGATTTTAAAAAAAATCTGTCTGTGAAGTATCTTTTATTTCACAGCATTCTATCTAAATAGTCCAAATTTTTGTTACTGCTTTGAAAGGACTAGCTCTTTGTCAGTCTCCTGAGAAGCAATTTCAGAGAAAATGTAGATTTTTATGTATGAAAGCGGCTGGACATAGATGATACAAGACTCTGCCTACCTTTTCACAAACAGGGCTATTATCATTAGCATCAAGGACTTTAACCTCCACCACAGCTTTAGCTGCAAAGGTCCCATCAGTAGCTGTAATATTTAGAAGATAATGATCCTTTTCTTCCCTGTCCAGAGGCTTTTTGACATAGACCTTCCATTCATTCTGTATATTTTCAATAGCAAACTGTCCCAAAGGATCACCTCCTGAAATGTGAAAAGAAATATTTCTTTGAAGACAGAGATTTCTACTGTTACTCTATCAAAACTAAGATATAGCTAAAAAAAAAAAAAAAGGTAAATGCAAATAAGCAGCCACTCTCTGTGGCTTTACAAGGAAACAGCTTCATTTCCCAGGTAGAATAGATGCTCACACAACAAATTTAACTGTGGCCAACAGAATCCATAAAAATTAATGTGGAAATTCATGTAGCATTATAGAAAACATCATGTCATGATATATGCTAAATAAAACAAATAAAATACTCCCCTGGAAATTAATAGCCTATTATTTTGTGAAAATTCTTTCATTTGTTCTTTAACTACATCACTAATCTAAGTATAGTTTTTTAAAATAAAATTCGATATATAAATAATATACAGAGAAAGGCATTTTAAGCAAGGCACACATGAAACAAAGCCAACTAAAACTCCTTTTTCCACTGAAGTTTTTAATATTCATATTAAGACACACACATTCTCTCTTTGCAGCTCTACTGTTTCAAACACTTTCCAGTCTTTTCAAAGATTAAGTTGTATCTCCCATCATTCCAGCACCACTCAAATGGTTATTCTGACATTACCCAAAAAGATTTACCTGTAATGTAATAAAAGACTTGTCTATTGGTTTCTTCTGTATCAGCATCCGTTGTACTCAGGATAGCGATTACCCCACCAGGAGGGTCATCCTCACTGACTGTTCCTTTATATATCTCTGCAGTAAACCGTGGAGGATTGTCATTCACATCTGTGACAGTAACTTCAACCACAGCCATAGAAGACAGTTGAATTTTTTCTCCCCGGTCAGATGCAACCACTGTGATTTTGTATTTGTCTCGTTTCTCATGATCGAGTTCTTTGAGAGTGGTAATCCAGCCACTTTCCATGTTTATGGTAAAAGACTCTATAATGTCTAGCTCTTGAGAAGGATCCAAGCTGTAAGTAACCTGCCCATTGAGCCCTGAATCTAAGTCAGTTCCTTTAACCTGTATGACTCTTGTCCCAGCTGGTGTGTTTTCTACGATGAATGCTTCATATGGGTTGGACTCCAAAATGGGTTTGTTATCATTTGCATCTTTTACTTGAATGCTTACCTCTACTGAGGAAACAACATTATAATCTTCATTTGCATACTGTGCTCGAACAGAGAACTGGTACCACTTAGTTGTTTCATGATCAAGATTCTTCTCAAGTTTCAACTCTCCAGTCTGTCGGTCAATCACAAAAAAGTCATCTCTGTTGCTTTCAGGAGTGTTCCCTTTAATCAGACCATATACTAAAGTCTGATTATGCTCTGCTTTGATAACATCTATCACAGTTCCAATTGGAATGTCCTCAGAAACCGTATAAGAATAAAATGGTTCTGGAAATTTTGGAGGAGGCACTTCTGGTGGGAGTATTCTAGCATAGACAGGAACAACTGACTCTTTTTGGGGCGATCCACCATCAGTTGCTCTAACAAGGAAAGTAAGAAACTCATTTTCCAAACCAATTAGGCTTTCTTTTGTTGTAATTACACCAGATAACGAATCAATTTCTAAGTTCTCTTCTACATTTTCAGACTCCGCTTCAATAGCATATGTGATGTCTGCATTTGTACCTTCATCAGCATCAGATGCCCAGATTTTGACAACAGAAGTACCCCGTGGAACATCAGACCCAATATTTACTTCATACTCTGTTGCTCGGAATTGAGGAGCATTATCATTGTAATCTGTAAGTATTACATTAAAAGTACAGAAAGCAACTTTCCCTCCTGAATCTTTGGCCATTAAATTAATGGCAATTACTTTTTCTGCTTGTGTTTCACGGTCAAGCTTTTCAGAGGTAAATATCTGCCCTCTCTCGTTTGTATAAAATCTGTCTTTGGCAAAGTCATTCACAATGTGGTAAGTGATGTGGCCATATGTACCAGAGTCTTCATCTGTTGCTTTAACTTCAGTCACCAAAGTATGCAATGGAGCATTTTCAGCTAGTTCAACCTCATACTTATTCTGGCTGAAAACAGGACTGTGCATATTGGCACTGAGTACAGTTATGTGGACTTGGGCTGAGCTTCTGAAGACCCCATCAGAAACCGACACGTTAAGATTATAATGTGACTTCAGTGTCTGCCTGCGTAGGTTTGAGATGGTGATAATGCCAGTTTTACTATTAATCACAAAATTCTTCTGTTCATTGCCTGTCAGAATGGAGTACTCCAGCTTGCCAACATCTGAACTATCTGCATCTGAGGCTTGCACACGTGTCACAAAATGTCCTCGAGGAGCCAGTTCACTAATTTTAGCTTCATAAAGCAATTGGCTAAAAAGAGGGGGGTTATCATTGAGATCAGTTACATCAACAGTTACAATGGTATCACTGCTCAAGGGCAACATGCCACCATCTATGGCCCTTATTAGTAACTTGTGTTGTTTAATTTGTTCATAGTCCAAAGTTCTTGCTGTAAGAATGAGTCCAGTGCTGCTATCTATCTGAAAGTAGTCATGACTTTCACTATTATCCTCAACCAAGTGATAGGAAATTCCCCTGTTGGTTCCAGAATCAGCGTCTGTAGCGCTCAGTTGTGCAACAGATGTTCCAATGACAGATGCTTCAGAAAGTGTTGCAGTGTAAGACTGCTCTGTAAACACAGGAGGATTATCATTGATGTCTTCCACTATTATGTCTACAAACACATCAGCATGCGCCCCATTTAGGGAGTCAGTTGCTCGAACACTCAGTTTATAGGCTGGATGAGACTCAAAGTCAAGAGGGGCAACAACATTTATAACTCCAGTGTTGAAGTTGATAGTGAACTGATTGAAAGGATCTCCACCTGTGATGCTGTAAAACACCTTCAGTCCTTCAGGGCTGTTTGCTTGTACATGTACCACAGGACTATGGAGCTGAATGTTTTCTGGTATCTCTGCACTGTAGAAAGGCTTTTCGAACACTGGCATAGCTTTACTCATAACTGTAATTGGGACTGTAACTTCAGCTGAAAATGCAGGATCTCCTCCATCTTTTGCCACTACAGTGACCAGATACTCCTTATTTAGTGTGTCTGGTTCAAACTTCTTCTTCAGGGAGATTTCACCAGTGGGATCAATTTGGAAATGTTCATGATGTTCTTTGAGATAGTAATGCACCTCTCCGTTTTTGCCTGCATCTTTATCTACTGCTGTCACACGCTGAATAACATGGCCTGCTTCAGAGTCTACTTTAACAACAGCATAATATGGAAGATTGACAAAAAATGGAGCGTTATCATTTACATCTTCCACTGTGACTTTAACTACAATGTGTGCAACAACTGATGGTTTATTTTCCTCTGTCACTTCTACGACCACATCAAAAGATTCTTGCTGTTCACGATCAAATGGTATTCCTGTTGTTGAAAGGACTCCCGAAGTTTGGCTTATTTTAAATCTGCTGTCTGGATTTAGAATATGGTAAAACAAAGGCTTATTAATTTGATTCCCTGTAGCAGTAACAACAGCTATTGTTTTTGCCTCTGTGGAATTCTCCTGCACTGTTGCAGAGTAAGAACTCTGTGTGAACTTCAGCTGGCTTGCTTTGCTTTCCTTCACATTAATTTTTACAGATGCAGTGCTTGCAAATCTGCCATCAGATGCTCTCACTGATAATTCATATCTGCTTCTTAACTGAGTTGTGTTTTGTACTGTTATATCTCCAGTCTTAGGGTTTATTGAAAATTTTTCTCCAATGTTGCCTTCAATAATAGAATAAATTAATTGGGAAAAAATGCCTGAATCTGCATCAGTGGCATTTACGCTGATGACTTTCACACCTTTATAAGTTGGAACCAGAATGGATGTCTCGTATAGCTCTCTTGAAAACACAGGAGGGCAATCATTGATGTCAATCACATAAATAGTAACATTAGCTGCATATTCCGCATATAGACGTGGTATCCCCGTATCATGTACTTGCACTGAAAAGCGGAAAATATTTGTCTCCTCGTAGTCCAGACTCATTACTGTCCGAATGGCACCAGTGCTAGAATCAATGGCAAAATACTGGCGGACAGATGGTTCAACAATTTGATAAACAAGCAAAGCATTAGATTCTTTATCAGCATCTGTAGCTCGAATTACTAATGGGATATTCTTGTCAGTCAGAACCACACTGTTAATTGAAGCTGATTCACTGATGAGTCCTGTATATTCAGCCTGCATAAAAATCGGTGCATTATCATTCTCATCCCGAAGATGTACCAATACTGTTGCGTTACTGGACAAGCCAGCCATGTTTGTTCCTTGCACAGTTAGAGTATAAAAAGGCAAAGTTTCAAAATCAAGCATCTTCTGAGTAATGATGACACCTGAGTTCGGGTTGATAGCAAAGGCATCATCTGTATTACCATCTTTTATTTCATAAACTACAGAAGACTGACTGTATGCTGCAACCATTCCAACAAAACTGCCAATGCTGGCACTTTCACTGATTTCTGCAGAATATTCTTTGGCTGTGAATTTTGGTGAGGCATTATCAGAAACTGTAACAAATATGTGCACAGAGGTCACTTCACTCATTGGAGGATGTCCTTTATCTGTAGCTTTTACCATCAGGTTGTATTCTTCCTGGTTACTACGGTCTAATTCCTTTGCAATTTTAATCATACCCAAAATGGGATCAATAAGGAAGGAATTTCCAATATTTCCTGTGAAGAAAAAAACCAAAACAGTTAAGAAAGAGGTATACAGAATTTAAGGGATGACTGCTTATTTAGCTCTATACTTAAAGAGACATAGAGAGAACATGGAAACTATGAAAGTTTCTTAATTTTGCTTGATAAACATTTGTAAGCCTATCTGGAAAGTTTTCTGTAATCAAGAGTTGGCAGTAATTCTAAGTTTACTTGTGGAAATACTGCATAAAATATAGTTAGCAAAGACATCCAAGCCTTGAAAATAAATGCAAAAATGTTCTTTTAGCAAACTTAAATATTGAATGTAGCTGAAAGGAACTTAGAAGTTAAGATTAGTGGAATAAAAGTTACATTTTATCATCTAAAATAACTGAACTGTTTTGGACAAGAAAAAAAAAAAGAAAGGTTGTAATGAATAAACCCTTGTGAATCTTAATTGTTTACACAAGTATTGTTTAAACCACTACTGCAAAAATAAACTTCTTGAATTGGAAAAATAGTTACATCTCTCCTAACTTCCTATTGATACACACACAAGTCATTCTCCATGATAGTATTAGAAGAAAAACAATGCCTGCTGAGAAGAACCAGCTACCATTTAATATAAACACTTGTTTGCTTCAAATTTTGAAATATACAGATGAACTACACTGCATACAAGAATCTGCTCATGTATTAAATATGCTAAGATTTAATATTTGACTTACCTAAAAAATTACATTACTAAAGCCATGATCTCAGCATGAAAAAAAAGTTATTAAGAACTTCTGATTTCTGCACACAAGTAGGCAAGAGTGAGGTTTTGTGTTTTGTTTGGGTTTTTTTACTGTTGGGGTTTTTTTGGTTGGGTATTTTTGTTTTTTTTTAGAGGAGACTCTAAACACAGTGGCATTCTTAGAATATCCCATTACAAATCTAAGCAGCCATTGCAAGCATTTAAGGAATATTCCTTCCATTTGCCTAGAATATCAATTAAAATGCTTTAACCTCCCAGTAGATCACAATCCTGTAAAACAAACTTCACAGGTCTTACATTTACTCCTACAAAAATCTAGAAGAAAGGAAGAGAACAGCATGTAATTTCCTTCTATACTGTAGACACACACATTTTTTTCTTGCCATTGTTTGGGATTCATAAAACAAGCACTAACAAAATGGGAAAGGCAAGAGAAAAATGTCACGGATATTAGTGTCCTGCTTAGTAAATGTCATATTTCTAGAAATGACAGAAAAACCCTCATGTATTTTAAGCAGCTAATGAGACACTCAAAAACGTTCATTCTTTTTAGAGTATCATAATCACAGCTTTGTTTTAATACAGTGTTAAAGTATGTTTTCATATCAAAACAGCACTTTGGGGAGGAAAAAGAAAATATTTATAGTAAACAATTCCTATCCTTTACACAGCAACTTATGTAAAATAAAAAAAAAATCTGCACATACCACTTTGCATGCAACAGTAACTGAATAACTTTTTACCTGTTGTTGTTCTCTTTAATATAGAGTCTCTTATGCTTATTACTGGGATTTTTATTTTAAATTACTTTTTACCTTTAAAGCAGTACTTCACATAGATAATGAAATTTAAATAACTTTTTTTTCCAGTCATACAAAGCTACAGGACCTTGATAATGGCAGACTTGTATTAATTTAGACTTAATGGACTGAACCAAAACCCACTTCTGTCTGGTAAGTGAACTCTATCAATGTCATCCTATTTTCTAATATTAAACATTGCCATCATTTGAATCACATAGTTGTAGGCCAGTTCAGAAAGATACCCTGAGGTTAAAAAAAAGGAGCAGTTCTTTCCTGGCCTGCAATCTGAAAAGAGTCTAACTGCCAGACTGACCAACTATTAAGGAATTTCTCAAATATTTTAATAAGATAGAATAGCAGTCCCACTACTAAAATCAGCCAGAGGGAAGTATGCCAAGCAACCCCTTCTTTGCTGCATCTATCAGAAAGTTTAATTTAAAAACTGGGATTATTTAGGGGTTAGGTACATGAATATTTAAGTTATTTTTGAGCTCCTTACTTCTCCATTATAGTAAACATGAAAGCACCTGTCTCAGGCTCTTACTCTATTCATCAAACCTTTGCTTTGCCTATGCCACAAAAAATAAGACTTACAATATTTGAATGCATTTTTTAGACCTGAATGTAATGATTCTGTAATTCCTAAAGAAATTACTCCTTTTGAGCATTTCAAGATGGCTTTTTCTTCCCCTACTACTAAAATACTACAAACGTATCTAGAGGATAATATAAATAGCTAAAGGATGGAGATGAATGTTTGTAGTTTTCTTTTAAATACTCTGAGACCTGTATCTTCAATACATCTCTCAGAATATGGCACATAAACCTGCACTGCCCCCCTTTTTTTACAGGTATGTTTTTACACATCAACAGTTGAAAAAGTATCAGCGAGTTCAACGGACTGAAAAGGTAAGAAAGTGAATATACCTGATTCGATAGAGTACACAATTTCTGCATTTTTTCCTTTGTCCTTATCTAATGCTGTAACCTGGAGTACTGCTGATCCAACAGCTGCTGACTCATACACTCGTCCTTCATAGGAAGGGCTGGTGAACCATGGAGCATGATCGTTTGTGTCACTGACATTAATGACGATTCTGGCGTAGTTGCGCTTTACAGGAACATATTGATCTCGAACCTGCAACAGTCAGCACATCACTAGTAATTAGCACTGTTATTCCAGTAGTTCACCAAATATTAGTAATACTTCAACGTTCAATCAGTCACAGAGTCAAAGACTACATAAAAAATAAATATGCAAACAAATGTTTGAATTATGGGGACAAACTAAAAAGACTTTAAAAAGTATCTGTTTGTCATTGACAACAGAAGAAATCTCACACGTACTTACCATTATTGTGAGAATATGCTGGTTCATGGTCTCATGATCCAGTTTTTCTGAAGTGTAGAGGGAGCCAGTTGCAGGGTCCAGGCGAAATTTTTTAAGACTGATGGGATCAGTGCTGCCCTGAATAGTATAAATCAGTTTATTCTTCTCATCTCTGTCTGTGGCACTGACTTGCAGAATTTCTGTTTCTGGTAAGGTATCCTCAGGTATAACAACTTCATATCTTGAAGCAGAAAACTGAGGCCTGTGATTATTTGTGTCTATAACTTTGATGTACACCTGAAATGATACAATGGGAAGGGGAAAACATCGATGATATTTGGTAAGAAGAAATGAAAGGAGAATATTTCATTAAAAATCAGACCATAATACTGAAGTAATTCCACCTCAAGACAATTTTACTTTTCTGGGAGGAGGAGAGAGCCAAGACGTGTAGGGAAGAAGAACATCACTAAACCCAAATCTGCCTCACCTTTCCCAAAGTCAAACTGGAAATTTGTACAACCAGAAATATCTTACCTAAGACATCTTACAGGGAATGATTTTTGTCTAAAACAAGACCAAAAAAAAATTCCTCGTTAATTTTGGAATTAAAAATATTCAATATGGATCCTAGAGTGGGTAAAAATCCTGTTTTGGGGTGCAAATTTACAATTTTAAGCAATGTTTTTTTCAAGACAGAGGATGCATAATACTCCTCCTTGCCCTTACATAAAAACAGTCCTCTTTCAGCTCCTTATATCTGCAAGCCTAGGCAAAAATAGAAGAGTGGTGGAATTCCCACAAAAGTGCATTATTTCGAAGAAATGCAGGTGCTATTGTTTACTATTCTCCAGCAATGCAGCACGATTTCAGTATAGCTCACTGGTCACCAACACGTTTTCTGTGAAGTTACAGTTAAATTAAATCAGATGCCTCAAATTGCATCTTTGTCTGTATAATGCTGCTCACTGGAACCACACAAGATCCCTGCACCTCCACTTGCCTTTCACAGCATCAAAATTTTGTATAAAAAGGGTAAGACAGATAGCCACCATCCTGTTTTTCAACAGCGATAACATCAGACAAGTAACAGTAAAGCAAAGGAATTGGCAAGTAGACAGCAAAGCTCCAGCAACACACAGCTAAATTCAAGTTCTTTATGGGCTGCATGTACAGCCATGCTTTTATCCATCCAAAGGGTAGGTGCTTTGTATAACTTTTTTAAGGTCTATAAAAAGGTTTTTTAAAACAGGTACTTACAATATTGTAAGGGGGTTAAATTTTTCTTTGAAGTCACTTATTGCTTTCCATTGCTAACTGGTGGAGTCTACAGATGTAATTTAAACAAGGTACCAAACTCCACGCAGTAGAAACTAAATGAGATGAATCCTGATGGTGGCAAATAATTAGGAAATGCCACACCTCTTGCTATGGGAAGAGGAAATGTCAACCTTGAAAAACTAGCATCTTACACTAAAACTGAATCATTTGGAACACTGATAAAATCCCTTGCAAGATGTTGCTATGGTGACTAAGGAGTTTGGTTTTGTCCTGGATTAGAAACAGATTAAAGAAAAGAAACAGTTGGAATAAATACTGACTTTCAGTGGGGAGAAATATTAATGGTAGGTGACCCAGGATACATATTAGGACAAGTTTTTAATACCTTAACTAACAAATTCAATTGGAAAATAAAAAGCAAGGAGGAATCTTTTATCTTAAAAATGTGATCTTTTTATATTTTCATGATTAGACAGGATGCAATAAAGCAGCACAAGCACAGTTGTTAGTTTCTTTTTAAATTTTGTATAAATAAAATACACTTTAATGCCTCTTGAAAGAAGTAAGACAGAAGGGTCTAATGCTCTCACAAAGCATTTGACTAAAAACAGCTGCTCACTGAACAATGCTGCTCAGGAAAATGAAAAATGATACCAAATGAAGATGAAAAACAAATTTTAAAAAAAACCAAAAAACCCCGAACAGCATAAAACCCCAACACTCAACACAAATCAAACTATAAAAACATTTTTGCATAAATGGAAGTTCTAAAGGTCATATACAATCACAACACTTCATTAATGGATACTATGCTTTCAAAATGAACTCATCACCAATTCTTTTATTAAACTCCCACCCCCAAGAAATTATTAAGGTCAGACTCAGGAAAAAAAATCAAGTGAAAAGATGAGGTGTCAAATTCGGTGAATTTAAATTAAAATTGCTATTTAAGTTCATGTCTATTTCTACTGCCAAATGAGGAAATACTGAAACTTATGTTAAAATTCAAAGTGAGAGGGTATGCAACTACAGAACAACTCTGTTAAGTGAATCTTTGGAGCAGAAGACATGGCCACCTATGCTGCCGGTACTACATGAAACAAATAAAGACAAACAGCATTTCTAGAGCGGAACACCACAAAAAACCCCATGCAAACTACTAAGTTAAAGGCCAGGAATGTAATGACTGTAAAACCAGCATCAGTGCCTGCAGGACTAACCACATATCCAACGAACCAGCTTAACTGAAAAGTAAGCTGTTGATCATACCATCAGGATTTAGCAACAACTCTGGTATTAGCTAGCAAAGCAGTTAAAATGACATGTAAGGACACATCCTCCAAAAAGTACTGTTGGGCTAAACAGATAAGGAGTTAGCTCCTCAAAATGTACAGCACTATTAAATATGAATTATTAAAAAAAAATGTTGCTAAGGAATAAACATAGTGACCGATTCACTACAAATGGTTAGCTCAGGTATTCCATTACTTGTCACATTACTTGCTCAGGCTGCAGTTTTTCTCCACACTGGTAAACACAACTACAAATACACATTTTGATATATTAGTGCAATCATTTTAAATGCACACGAAATCCAAAGTTCATATTAGACTCAAGTGAAAAGTGTTTTATCTACACACTCTAGGATTCATTTCTCTTGCAGTGATATTATTACTTTATGCCCCTGCACAGATTCTGGTGGACAAGCATAATGTGACCCGATGGGCTCCCTTTTGGTAACTTGTCTAACTGCACACTGGGCTGCTTTAACAAGGGGAAGGAATTACCCCCTTCTGTTTGACACTCACTGGTGGGAATGTAGATCCACTACAGTTTTAAGTCTTGCAGTCCAGGAGAGATCTTGACAAAATGAAACAAATCCAAGGACAGGTCATTAAAATCAGTGGGGATTGAAAAGCCATCTGTCCACTGGAGAGGTGCAGGAAAGAGAGCCAGACTCCTCTCAGAGATGCACAGTGAAAGGACAGGAGGCGACACTCACAAGCTCCAATAAGAAAAAATACAACTAGACATAAGAAAAGAATTTTTTCAAGGACAGTTGTTAAACACCAGTATAAAACCAAGTCCAAGGAAGAGGTGCTGTGCCTTGTCATCCCAGGCAGTTAGAACCTGATGAGTCACTTAAAAACTTGATCAACTTTGCAGCTTGCTCTGCTTTGACCAGGAGTTCTAGCTAGAACTCCAGGGGCTCTTTCCAACGTAAACTATTAAATAAATTTACTAAGGAAACCCTGCTCTCAAGTCAGGAATTCTTACTGAGGGTAAGTGACAGGTGCTAGATGTCCAATTACCTTTTAAACGTAAGAGGACCAAATTGTCATGTAAACTGTTGAGACCTTGAAGTTAAATGGAAAGCACTTAAAGTAATAATTTTGAGTGCAGTTTTAAAGGCCCACACAGAAAAATATGGTTTAGTGTGTCTGAGAACAAAACACATGAAGAACTTGTGTTATTCTAACATAACATGTAGCAAAAAATAAAACTAGCTATTGAACATCTGTCAATGAAATTATAAGATTCAATTCAAATGAAATATGCTAATGTTATCTCTTAAGAAAGAGTTGCACATTAAAGAGGCACAATATAGAAAAGCTTGACATTAACAGACCATAATGTGATCTCTGAAACAAAATGTTCTGGAACTAAAGAAACTTCACTCATTTTGCAAAGATATGCAAGGGCTATGTTGCACAGCTGCTTTCTGCCCACAGATCTCACTGAGAGCAATGCACACTGGTTATACAGAGAACAAAGCAGCCCGGGACTATTTTGAGGAAGGAGTTCAAATCTATTAATAATCTGGCAGGTGAAACCTAAATTTGCATAGGGATGCATTGATTGCCACTAAGTTATAGAGGAGATATGTGCCATTGACAAAATATACTCAATGCGCAATATTTAAACATAATGTTCCTTTAGATTCTTTAATATAATTTTTCATTTACTGATTCTATGTGGAGTTTAAAATCTACTCCTCTCCCATAATTACATTACAGTGACACTGACATGTTTATAATAACTTTCATAAACAAAAAGTTGTATTATCCAGACATAATCTAAGTTCATTCCAGTTCTAAATGTCTCCGTAGAGCAGTGTAATTGCAAGCAAAAATGCATATTTAGTATTAGTATTAGAAGATTATTCTATACTTCATTCCCAAAGTGTCATATCCATATAAATTTTGCATAAAGAAAGGTTAAATATTCTGCAATAGCAAAGCAATAGGTAAAATGCTGCAATTAGCTGTAAACCATCTGAAGTATTACTTTCAATGAAAAAAACTGATAGACATAGCAATGACTGCAAGTCATTAGCTAGAAACAGGATCTTTTCTTTTTGTTTTCCCCCCAAAATCAATTCAATAGTTCATTTATTGCTACTTACAGTCTGTGAATAACCTTTTCTGTTTCAGTACATAGGTACACTGACTTGTGGGTTTCAGTTATTTAGTTTCTGTATTTTTATTTTATTTTTAATCATAATCCTTTGAAGTGTGACACTAGTCATTTCTAACATCGTGTCAAACACCACTACTGCAGGAATTTGTTTGTCCTCGCTTTGCCTCATGCATTTGGCATTTAGATGCATGCAAAATTCTAATGGCCTCCACGCCTACTATTGCTTTATTTTTCAAAAAAGCTATTTAACTGAAGTCCTGAAAGAGTCAAATGCCCTACAGATGTTAATGGCCCAAGGCCAGCAAATGCCTTCCAGTTTAAAGTCAGATTCAATACACTGCTTTTACACAATAAGATTTTCATTTCTTGTGCCACTCCCCTATTTCTTGCAAATGCCATTTCCTTTTTCAAATTAAATATAAAATGACTTACTCTGCTGTTAATCAAGGTCTGTTAAATTGTTTACTGTATATCCAGTGTTTATAGCAATTACTTTCTAAGCTAAAAGCTTTGTATGGCATATTGTTGTTCCTCATGCATGCATTCAGAATTCAGAATTTCTTTTGCAGGTCACTCCATGTTAATTGTTTATCAGCTCTTAGAAGAATCCAATGCCACATGAACATTTAAAGTTTTATCATCAGTATTTCGGCAATGAGTAACAGAATTTACACACTGGCAGCCATAAATCACACCTTCAGTTTTGATTTTGTATCAACATTTTTAACCCCCTAAATTAAGCTTGATTTGAATTGCATCATTTGAGTGATAGTCCTGAGGGTTATCTTAAGAGACGAGTCCATTTGGGTGGGCCAGGAGTTATGGGGGAGATCAGAGAATCAACTAAAATCAGGATCATGCACCAACAGTTGCAGGATTTGAGCTAATCCACACTCCTCAATCATTGCACCACATTAACATGAGACTACAACAGCAACAGCATAACCTGTGCTTATCCCACAAGCAGGGCGAAAGGAAGACAACACAGAGAAAGTCTTTCTGCTCGTTTGTAGCAGAAACCACAACCTCAGATCCTGCCAAGCCTAACTGAGAGAGGAAGAGAAAGTTACGAAAAACAATCATAGAAAAAGCAATCACAGAAATGACAAATTTGAGACAACTACTCCAATTCTTCTGGAGAAGAGTGCTGTGGTAAATGTTTATAATGTTCACTTAGCTTTACAAAATGCTAAAATAACAAGTTCATTTAAAGAACTTGAACAAAAGGTACACCGTGCACTTCCAAGAAGAACTAAAGGAATCACATGACTCAGAGGAAGAGAAGTGGTGAGGGTTAAAGTAATTTTTTGACCTTCCAGTTCTTGGTTGTTCTAAAAGACAAAGCAGATTATGGTTCAACTGTGACAGCTCAGGATGGCTGCATAAATTCAGCTATGCAAGCAGCAGCACTGGATAGGCTATCTGCATTCGCCAAGGCCCCATATTAAGCCTTTGCTAGTCCCTGGGCTACCCCAAAACACACTGTATGATGGCATTTTTGACTACATTTTTGGGAGGGGGGAAAGTGTGTATGGAAAAACCTCTTGCTGTCTTCTAGCCAGCATTCTGTAATCAGTAGAAGTAAATCTGCTCAATATTTTTACTACAAAAAGGCAAATTTCATAAATTTACAGCAGGATTCTCCAAACCTTTTATGGTGGTTATCAGCACCAGAGGCAATGGCACCACAGCTATGATTGCAGCAAGTTCCTGCTAGAAAACATGTTGCTGTCTTTGAAGATTCATGGTCTAGAAAAATCACTCACAATTGTCACCATTAAAGGAAAAGGCATTTCTCAAAGGAAATTGCTAAACTTGGTCACTTTCTACTATCAAATTTACTCTATTTGACCTATTAAGCCTCCAGACATGCAGTCAGCTCAATAAAGATTCTGTTTAAAATCCTGAACATTGACAAGAAACATCTCCTCGGGCCAAAAGCAGAAGACAACATATAAGACATTAGAAAAGATAACGGAAAAACATATGTGCTGCACAGAAGCTGAACAAGAAGAAATTGCATTTGTAACACAGATCTCTATATACAGAAAAGACAGCAGCAATCCACTTATTGCTCTTTGAGTGCCTGAGGGGTAGGTCAATGATAGGGATAGGTAACACAAACACATCACTGTCCAAGTCCAACAGTCTTTAATTGGTAAATAAAGCCTTTCCTTCCTATCTGAAAGAACAGAGAAGCTCTTCTATGATGATGGCTCTGTTCACACCAACCTCAAAAAAACTGTACTTTTAAACATATTTAGGTTCTGGGCTGGGGAAAAAAACTAGATGGGAAAAATAGGCAGGATATACATCATGAACTACTTTACTATGAATTATTTCCAGTACTGCCACAAAAGGCTTCTGCATCTTCAAGTGAACTTATTAGTCCAACTGCAAAGAACTGCCACCATCACAGAGCCTTAGTAAAAACATAATTTTAAAAAAATGATTTGTCTGAGGTTGCTGGTTTTTGGAGATTGTTTAGCAATCTCTACTTCCACCAAAGCTAAAATAAAGTATTTGGGATGATACAAAGAGATGTTATAATCTAAATCTTGTTTCTATATGTACACTATGCAGAAGAAGCAGCTCGGTTTCATAAAACATTACTTGGACATTGTACAACTAGTCATCCACAGATCTTGCAGGTGAAGGGGAACAACAAAATTTTACAATGTTTGTCTTTAAATTTCAAGTACAGCAATCAATTTATTTAGTGATTTTGGGGGAGCTGGATAAAGAGGAGTAATTCAAGGTAAGTAGTATTAATCTTTTTCTCGTGAGAAAATCATGCATGACAGGGCTTAGTTTCTGTTTTCATTTATTTAGCTGTAGGAACATGATATAACTTAAAAGCTGTTGGTCCAGACTACAGTACAGTAACACACAACCTTCCACCTAAGCCACCAAACAACATGGCTCGGTGAATATCAGAATTCACTTCTATTTTAGACAAAGTCCCTAATTTAGATAAACTATGTTCATTGTCTAGGATGAAAAAAATGGTAAGAAGAAAATACAACACCTTCCTCACCCTCCAGCTACACTCTCTTTCTATTAGTGCTTCATCAGAAAGTTTGTTACCTGAGTGCTGATAGATCTGGTTCCATCTGTTGCTTCTACAGTCAAGTTGTAATTTGATTTCTGTTCTGCATCAAGAGGTCTTGCAACAATGATAGTTCCTGTGCCCTTGTCCACATCAAATCGGCTGTCATAGTTTCCACCTTGTTCAGGAAATTGTGAGAGGGAGAAGTTAATAAAATGCATCATTGCTTCATTGTTTTCATGTATGATCATGTTCTGTCTTCCAATGCTTGATGAAGGTGGAGCTATATATACACATACTTATACATACATTTAGTTTAAACACTGGGTTTTTTTCCTGGTAACATGATATGCTGCTAATAGATATTTAAAACTGAGTAGTTTTGGACAAAGCTGATTTGTCTGGCTCATGGAAAGTCAGCAGGTACATTCTTATTAGCATGATTCTCTACTTAAAAAAAAAAAAGAAAATCCATGGAATTTAATGATTCCATATAGCAAGAAACTGAGAATTACTGGGCCAAATGCAATAGTTCATTTTGAGCAGATTGTCAGCTAATAAGTGAAAAATATACTTTTTATCAAAATACATTAAAATCCCAAATTAGACGTACAGTCAAATTTTTGTCTTTTGGAGCAGAGTACATATTATTATATTCGCATATGACTATAGATAAGGCCGAAAAAGCTGCAGTACCTCCAAAGGATTCTCATCTTAATGTTGAGTATCTAAAGAATTCACTATCTCACTCCTACAGAGATAGGCAGGATTCAGAATAGTGCTAGAGGTTTAAATGCCCAATGTTTAAATATGGCCAAGTTCCTTTTCTGAAGCAAATTATCTTAATTTCCCTCGTGAAACTTTCAAATTACTCTTTGAAATATAGTTAAATAACTGTGTAGATCAATAGCTACGCTCAGTCGCTCAAACATTTAATTGATCATCATCCCGCCACCTGGAGCAGACTGTCCTGAGAATACAATGTCCATTAAGTCCAAATACTATTAGTGATGATAAATACTGCCATTTAACTACAATTGCTTTAGACCTCTCAATAAACTGCTTGAAATGGAAGAATCAATTTTTATTTTGGTCAAGCCAGTGCTAGATATGACAAACCAATTTCTCCTAACTATGGGCATGTGTTTTTCTAATTATATTTCACAAGAATAGCAGATAGCATTCAGATATCATCTGAGTGCCTTTTTTTTCTTTAACAAGATTATACATGCTAAGCTTTGCAAATCACTAAATGCCTTTTATGAAAAGCCAAGGTTAGAAGTGAGATGGTGAAGTTCCAAAGGTTGCAAATTTGAACTCAGTCCAAGAAAAAAACAGTAAATACTGAAATGGGCCCCCATTCACATGTAAAAAGGATTTCACCTTTAGAAGGTTCCACTGCACGACAAACATATCAGTTTAGGAAAGATGAGCTGGATTCTGCTTCATTGGATTTGAGATATTTGATAATGACCAACATCGCACAATTTTTCTAGTTCAATTGAAAACCAACTCCTCTTACTAGCCCAGCAGCAGTTTCTGAATCACTCAAATGGATAGAAACTGGACAGCATGAAAGGCAGCAGCTTTTTTCTTTTCTTAACAGATGTACATGAATTTTTTTAATGGGCTTTGTGCAGTATGTCAGTTTTAGAAGATGAGTCTAGTTTTTCCTTTTATAGCTGGCAGGCAAAACCATTTTCTCAGATGGCTCAATGAAGTCCTCTACATTTTAAGGGAAGAGTAAAGTGAATGGGTATGAATTGGTACAATCAGTTTTCCCGACACAAGGACAAGCTCCCTAACCAAAATTTTTCCCCTCCTTACCAAGAAAATCACCAGGGCCTTGCCTATATTTGTAGTAATAATTATACCTGGTGATCCGCTGAAGCAGAACTCAACCCAAACTTCTGCATCTAGTACACTGAAAGTGTAACAGCAACAGTTTTGGCCAAAGCCAAAACTGGATGCTCAGAATTGATGCTGTATAAATGTAATGATGACAAAACAAAACAAAAACGAACCTGTCACAAATGCAACCGTGAGCACTTTGATTTCCGAAGGGTTAATAAAATAAATAGTTTATAAATGTATGCTTTCATTTCAGATCTCATAATCTGGTAATAAATTATGTGATCTCAGCAGATACCTTCTGCTGTACAGTTCAGGTCACAAGCCATCTGTAAGATGTAAAATACTTCACTAGCAAGCTTGTCTCCTGGCTCAGCCAAAAAGAAAGAAAGCATGGAAAGCAAGCACAGAACACAAAGGAAAGCTGTCAATCAAATTCATTCATGCTATTAGAAACAGTAAAAGAGGGTAGTAAAGTGACCACCTGTAAGAGTAACCCATAACTTCACAACATGATTACATATCAAACTTTCCAAAACATTTTAGCTAAGAAAACTGTCAAAATAAAATGTTTATTTTACAATGCTCAGACAAGTTATCCTTTTTTCCCATTGAGTTTTCTGTGTATGTCTTTCTAAAAAGGGCAGAAAAAGATCATTCATTTTCTGCATTAGGCATACAATAAAAATTTGTAAATGACCTAACTGCTGCACATTAAGAAGGAGCAGATCAAAATAATACTATCAATCAGAATTCTATTAAGATGTACACACTGTTCAGAGTGCATAGCAGTTGAAGCACACTAAGAACAATAGAAAAGTACATCCCCAATCTAATTAACAAATTTTGCTAATAAAAGGCCTCAGAAAACATCACTACTGTACTGTGTTCAAACTCCCAAAACATCTGAGGCCTCTTCTATCTACTCTCTTTCATCTCCATGAACTGCTCACCTTTTCCTGGCCATGTCACTTTCTTAACCTTTCCTTTAATGGACTCACTTTGGTCTACAGATACTTCTGTTTGCTGTTGACTGGATAACCCTAATTTGAATTGGAGTACATGATACCTTCTGATTTTTCCTGCTCACTTATTTTTATACTTTCTGCTTTTCTACTCCCATATCTATGTGTGTTTAGGTCTGTTTGGGAGATCAGTGAAAGAGCAGCTTCAGTTCCAAAGTACCTCTAATGCAGAACTTTGTTCCTATGAGAATGCAAGAAAGCATCCTCAACTTTTTAGTCCCTCCACACAGTTGTACAGATCTGTAACCCCTAGATTTGTCTAAACACCAAAACTTTTTATCAAACTTTAATCTATTTGGACAGGAACATTTTTTTCAAGAATACATTAGAAAGAACCATTTAAAAAATTCTTTGTAAGTATTAATGCATTAGCAATGATTATCAATATCATCACAGGGTGTTCA
Organism: Ifrita kowaldi; assembly: GCA_013398055.1. Taxonomy (NCBI): domain Eukaryota; kingdom Metazoa; phylum Chordata; class Aves; order Passeriformes; family Cinclosomatidae; genus Ifrita; species Ifrita kowaldi. Next base: position 94,250 of record VZRS01011045.1, on the reverse strand, counting down.
TGCATGAAGCATGATTTTAGGGAAGAATTGTATCTGTTTGCATGTGCCTGAAAATTTTTTGAAAACACCCTCAAGTATTTGGCATTTATACATATTCCTGCTACATGTGTCAGTTTCATAAACTTTATTTTTAACTGTTGCTGTTCTCAGCATGGCTCAAGAAATACATACCAGCAAAACAGATGCTTAAAATACTTAAATTATTGAGAAATAATTTAAAATATGCTCTTCCCAGCAACTTAACACCATAATCATGACTAAAGTTTTCAGTAGTAACCAAGACGAAAAAGATCCTTCTCTCTCATGTGAATGTAGTAGAAAAATCACAGTCTGATAGACTGACAGAAAGACTTTACTTAAGACTAGAAGCAGTTCACTACAAGGCACATCTCCTGAATCAAAGCTATGCCATTCTCCTTGATTCTAACACACTTAATACACAACAGAACTTGGTTTTACTATCAGCTATGCAGTGAACACTGTGTATTACTGGTGCTCACAAGTCTAGTGGCTAAGTCTAAACTTCAGAAAAGTACTATTAACTTTGTTACCATGACATCAGCATATAGTGATATTACTGGTTAGAAATCCCCTTTCAATGGTAGAGGCTAAGATATGATTTAGTAGAAAGAATATGTACAGGAAGAAGATTGCTGGTGTTAGCAACATTGCAAGCTTTCCTTTTAGTACTGAATCAAAGGACAGCAAACTGAGAAGCAGCCCAGAGGAGAAGAAATCTGTATGAACAATATAATCTCTCTTTGCGTGTACTATCTTGATCTGCAGAAAACCAGAATTTTATTTCCTTTCCTATCATACAGTCTATGAGATTGACTTCATTAGTTTTAACTTCAGTGACACAATACTCACAAGTCATTTTGAAAACTGCAACACAGCAGATATTTTGCAACTTAATTTTAATCTTTGATACTGAAAGGCATTGATAAAAATTAAATCATTTTGACTTGTAAAATCCGCATCTGCATTTAAAGAATGTCAAAAGCTTGCATTATTTAGAAGAGTGATTAAAACCAAGCTGCAGTGAGCCCTACAGTATCTCAGACTCCATGCATTTGTTTCTAATAATAAAGGCCCTTAAGGCATCCTTACCCGTTATGTCAAACCAAAGTGGTGTTCCAAGAGGTTCAACAGCTATTACACCAATCATGTGAGCAACTGGGTCACTTTCCATCACCGTAAAAGAAAAAAATGATTCCTCAAAATAAATAGGCTCTGTGGGTGGGACGGGCTTTGGAATCCATTCTATGTAAAGCCGTGTAGTCGAAGATTTTTGTGGACGACCATTATCTACAGCTTTAATCTGTGAAACAGACACATCTTTTAGGCTACAGGATCACATAAATCGTTATGTCACATAAACAGAAAGCAGTAATAAGCTCCAAGCATGTTTGCTCGTGTGAGATATTTCCAAAAAGGTTAAGTGTCTCTCAAAATGCCACTTGCCCTTCATTATCTGGGCAGCAAATGGAGAAAAAGTATGCAGCACCTGATAGCAGCACAAACTGTTACCATAAATTCACTTTTATTTTGCTTTCTTCCTGAAGGTGAGTCAAACTGATTGTTTATGTTCCCTCATGACATACATTATCTGTGAAGTTCTGGAAAAGAACAGCAGTTCTTGATACACAATACAAACATCTGAAATAATCCTTTAATGAAAACCAAACAAACACACAAAACACTACTTCTGCATTTGTTGAAGCTTTCTTCCTTCAGATACTGCAGTCATTCACCTGCCAGCTACTGAATAAGAAATGAACAGATAAAAGAACACTTTACATATTCATGATATACAAGATTTTCACTCACTGAAAGGATATCGTAGTCCCTTGCTGCAGAAAATTTCTTTGATGAAACCACTCCAGTTTTTGGTTCAATAAAGAATTTGCCATGTTCATCACCATCTTCAATGCTGTAGGAGATCTCTGCATTGGGGCCTTCATCTTTATCTGCAGCAATAACTCGATAGATTGGCTCTCTCCTAGCAGTTCTCTCTCGCTCTGGCTTACCACGCTCTGGAAGCCGAATTTTGTAGAATTTTTGCAAGAATTGAGGTTTGTTGTCATTCTCATCTAAGACCTTCACAATCACCCATGCAACTGTTGATTTTGCAGGAGTACCATTGTCTGTTACTGTCACCTGTTTTTATTAAAAAGGGTAAAGTTAGAGCTCAAACACGGTCCTCCAACAATGCTCCTCCCTAAATGACATTTTCCTACAACTGCCTAAACAACTGCAAAGTTATCCCCTAACTTCAGTTAAAGCAGTTGCCTAAAGCTATTAGGTGAGTATTCACAAAAGTCACTACAGAAGTATATTCAGCTATTATCTTAATATTTTGACTTAAGAAATGCGACATGAAAGGCAAATATTCATGCTCATCTCTAACAGATGGTATGATTTCCACATATATGAATATCTGGTGCCTTTAGTACTTGTAATGGAACACCACCACATACCTTTCCGTTCACAAAAAAATCCCAACCAAACCCAATGAGAAAACCAAAGCATATCCCAAATGAGGAAATTACAAAGGGTGTGGGATAACACATCCATTAACATAAAATTAGCATTGCCCTGAACCAAGCAAAACACAAAGGCAGATTTGAGAATAATCTATTTGATTTGAATGCAACATCAGTTTTGAAGGCATTACTGACATAACAAAGAGAATACTATGACATGAGAGACTAACATGAAGTTAATCTAAAATAACTGCATAAGAAAGTGCCAACTGGCACTCAGAAAACACTTACAAATTGGGAATATAAAAAATGGGGCATATTAGTTAATACTATGTAAGCAGAAGAGCAATCAAAGATCAAATTTAATAGCAAAAAGTAATAAACCCACCAACCCATCTGGTCAACATTTCAATGCTCAATTAATTAGCCAGATGCTCAGCACTTGGGTCGTAATACTGTCCACCATTCTGTGCATTTCTGGGTTTTTTTCCAACCTATTATCACACTTGTAAACGTAAAACTAACACACGGGAAAACTGCTACTTTAGGCTGGGCTGTCAGTATCACTGTAGTTAAAGAGTTCCTCTGTCAGATACTTCACAGACTTTTAGTTAAAAACATTAACAACCAGTTGGGATTCAAAATGAACAAAGAATGAAGAATTATAAATTACACCAGCAGGCAATAAACAATGTTCCAAACTAAAGAGCAATGACCTTAAACTGCTATTTTATACAGAATGATGAAAGCAGGAGGATTTATGTCCCATTACGCGACATTGTAATCCTAAAAATAAACTTTCTGAGTTCTGTACATGTTAGCTTAAGGTTATAAAGTTAAGCTTAAATTAGCATGACTGCTAGCAGACAACTGCCCATAACATTACCCTGTGAGTGTGACCTCTGGCATAAGTTTTGGCCCAGAAAAAGTAGCACACACAGAGACAGACACACACACACACGTTGCTTAGCTGCAGCCTCAGAATTCGCACAATTTAGACACAATTTTCAACAGGCAACTTGGATGTGGCCACCCTGTTCCAGGGATAAGGTGTAAGCAATCAAAGCCATATGTGCCATGTGGCTTCAGGATCAGAAAACAATCCACAGCTCATTTTATTTACTGTATAAATCTCATACAAAACCCAGTATAATATATAGAGAAGTCAAAGTCATGATATACCAATCTTACAACCAATATACATAGCAGTGGTCAAGAAATAAGACATAATTGACATGAAGTGCTTTGGAAAACTGAGACAACCAGATTTGATGAGGCAATTTGAAAAGAGAATTATATAATTACTTTAAAATGTACAGGAATACTATGTCTAGTACTAAATCAGATTAGCCATTTAATTAATTTTGTTACTATTACTTCTAGAAACACACTGTAGTGGAAATTCTGTCCCAGTGCTGCTTAACTACAAAGCGTTCTTTTCAAACCTGATACAGAAATGAAAATAATGATAAAAAATTGGCCCAACAGCTGCATTAATCCAGCTTGCAATGCACCAAAGGGATACAAAAGGCCCAGGAAGACTGCACATATACTGCAATTATACAAAAGGATAGTTTGTGCTATCAGGGAATAAATACATTCATCTCCAAATCTCCGCAGTCATTACATTCCTATTGGAACACCTTTCTAAGGATTTCACAAAATTTGAGTAAGTCTTGAGTTGCTTCTCTGCCTTTAACATTAATTTGGCCAACTCCCATTGTGGTCTTTTATCTATCATCCAGGACAAGAGGCACAATAAACATTCCAGATAAATCTTAGGACATAAGGATCGCTGTGAATATTGAATCTTCACTACAGGTGAAGAACCATGCCTTTACACTGCTTGACAACATTGTGAAACTGGATGACTTAAAGTTCTCTATGTGTTTTCCTTTCATGCTGTTTGACAGAGAATGAGAAAAGCTCTTAAATAAACTCCAGGCAGTCAATTAAATGTAGCTAAATAAAAGCATTATGTCACAAGTTCCATGCTCTTGGACTCTGTCTCTATAATGCATGTCTTGCAACTGATGTGATTGGTAAATACGTTATGGAGAAAATAGGGCTACTCACATACCATCCCTTTGTATTCTCCATTTTATAAAAACATTCTGCACTTCTTTTTCAGAAGCCTATACTCAGCAAAAGTTAGGCTGAAATAGCTATTCCAATAATTACACAGGAAGATAAAAAGAGGAATCGCACTCCTTTTAACAATCATGCCTTTGTACCACTTGAATGAAAATCTTTGCTTTGAGATACAGAAAAAAAATTGCGTTCAATCTGTACCTTTACTCTATTTTAGCATAAAAGCCCCAACACACTGTTTTTATAAGATAGGTGGTTATCTGCATTGCAACATAATGAACATAGAAGGAAATTACTTCTGAAATCCAGTATTTTACATTCTTCATATAGTAATCAAGCCTGGCAAACTTAGTTCTCTGTAAACGAGCAATGAATTTACAGTCACTGTTTTTCAGCAAGCTAAATAAATTATTTACCTCTAGTATGTGCTCTTCCTGCTGCTCTCGATCTAGTTTTCTGGATGTGGTTGTAATTAGCCCTGCAAAAATAAGAGAATAATTAATCAGATCCTTCAAGAAAATAATCTGAATGGAGGTTAGGTTAAATCAGCAGTTACTGATATCCTCAATCTCAATTTCTTCTTAAGTGGCCACTTCCATTTTTGTAGAATTTATGCTTTCATTACGGGAAGGGGTGAGGGGTTTCCAATCCTTAAAAGCTGTGAAAATATTCTTTGCAATCTGAAAACTAAGCTGTTGTAACACTTAAGACAAACTCCGTTCAGTGTTCCAACACATCTTTGCATATTACGTTTCTGACAGAAGTAATGAATGTAATTCTCCCACATGAAATCTTGTTTTCAGAAGTCGTTCCTACACATTTTTCAAAGGGTGCTGACGGACATTATCTGAATTAATTACCAATCTCTTCTGGAGAAACACCTATTTGTAATATTAGTGATAAGGGCGAAAGAAGGATAACCTGAAGAGATGCAATAAGAGTGGAAAGCAGAGCAATTTGTCTGTGTTGGCTTAATTTCACAATGACAAGCAGTCAAACAGTTGCTGTTGACAATAGCAGAGAACAACCACAAGTTTTTGATGTATGATGTTAATATTTTGTCACAAGACTTTGATACACTCCTGATGCAAGATTAGGAAGGCATGATGGGTTTTGCTTTAAATGAAGGAAGTCAAAGAGTCAGAGTTAACAAAAAGACAGAGAAATCTAAATGCAGAAGGATCTTATTTGAATTAACTCTCCCTAACAGTCAGTTCAGAATTTTAACTATTGAGTTAAAATTGAGTTACTTTTCATGAGTTTCGTGAAAAGTAAACTTGGTCAACTCTCAATTATAGCGGAATGTTTTGCTCTTGTGTGAGTTAACTGTGCCATGGATGCAGCCACAAGAGGATTCAATTTCTTTGCTGCACAAAAGCCATTAACCTTTTTGCAGGTACAAGTTGGCCCCACAAATACCATTGCTGTGTTCACGTGGGACTGAGGCTGTGCTAGTAAATCTTGCTAGACCCAACCTGGCCTTTCATGAAGCAAACAGCAAGGTTTGGACTTGCCCAGCTTAACCAATTACTGATCAAAGCATCCCATATTCTCCAAAGCAGTAACACAGAGGACACAGCGATGTCAGGAGAAATTTTATCCAACTATCCCAGCTTTTGACAGTGAAAGGAAAGCACTGCCATCTTGATCCTTAATTGTCAAACTGGAAAACAGGGAAGCAATTACCCAATGAAATAGAGATCAAAATACAGGCGGCATACTTCATGTTCCATTTTCCAGCTATAGGGTAATATTTTTATTAATATGATCTTATACAAGGAAAATTAAAATCCACTTACTGAGTTTTCAAAGCTGGTGAGCTACAACAAAAAAGCCTTCAATTTTATCTCTCAGGTGATAAAAAGCAGAGTATGTAAGAAAATAAAAATGTAAGAAAAGCAATAAAGACTTCGATTTTACTTAAAAGAGAAAGGCCAGGAGAAACAGGATTGTATAGCACAGGTGCTTGTATAGCTACTCAGTGCTTCTGACAAAAACAGCTGTAGTCTACTTACACTGACAAAAGAGACAGCCTGTACTAAATAATATGAGCAAAACCTATATAAGGCGATATTACAGCTATCAAATGTTCAAAGAACTATTCTCCTAAAAACAGAGAGTGCAAATAACAGCTGTTTCAATTACGGTCAAATCTGCCCTTGTTTTTCCAGCAATTTTGTTTGCCATCGTATCAAATCCATTATTTATCTAGTATTCTAGACAATGGTGCGTCATCTTCTCCTGCTTTATATTTTTATGCTTTTACAGCACATTGAAGATACGTGTGCTATTGTTAGGATACATCTTTTGGTATTATGAAGTTCGTTGTCCTTAGTTACAAAGAAAGAGGGCATGATAATTAAAACATATACAAAACCGAAACAAACAAACCAAACAAATAACAAAGAAAAAAAGTTGCATTATTACTGTGAATTTAGGAAGGGCAGGGGGTAAAAAGAAAATGATGTGACAGTTGTCTATTAATGTTCTTGAGGTAATATTTTCACACGGAGATTACGGAGCTGTGAACAATGACAACTGAAAATATTTATTGTCACATATTCTAAAAAGCTTTACTTTCCTGGCTGTGTCTGGGCAACATATTTTCTTTTCACAGGCTCTATGGGAAACAGAATAGGACCCTTAATTGGAAGTGAACAAGTGGCACAGCCAGTGCCTCATCTGCTTCCTTCCAGCAAAGGGACTTGCAGGTGACTTCAAGAAACATAAGTTCTCCTAAAACCTCTTTCTATTGTGTGCCTCTGTGGAAAGCCAGCACAAGCCCTCCCATGAAGCATTAATCTCAAGGCTCACCACAGTTACAAGAGAAAAGAGTAGATTGCAGCATAGCCACTAAAGGCATTGACTGTTGAACATCTGGGTTGAGGATGGGAAAAATCTCAGAAAACACAGGAAAAATAAAGCAATCCTACAGCAGAAATATCTCATGATGCTTGCATTTCCCTGAATATTCAATAGTTAGTCTACATCCTTGGACAATATTAAGATTCCATCTCTCACAGCAGCAGCAAGTAGAGGATTACATAAGATCAGACAAATGGCACTTTTCAACAGCTTCCTATCCATTTTTTTGTCATCAAGAGCCATGAAGACTGGTGCCACCCCTAGAAATGGCAATTAATACTTGGATGAAAAAAGTATCAAACTAAAAACAATTCAAAAGCTTTTGCTGTAAGTACTCAAGACAAAATTCTGCCATGTACCACTACTTTATACAATAGTGATTGCAAATGGAAGTCTTGTTCCAGATAAAATTCCTTTTAATGAAGTTGGTCAATACAACTCAAATGGGTAAGCAGAAAAATATCCTGCAAGAACAAAATATATATGCTTTGAACTGTTAAAACCTCCAGTCTTTTCAGCCAAGCATGCCACACTTCTGTTAAAACACTTCAGACCAATAACAGAAGGGCTTAGTCTTCACCATATATATCCTGTATATTCAGCAGAAACTAATGCCAACAAAGGAAATGTAACACTTCTGGATTTAGAATCACATACACATGCATGACATTCTTTTTATTTAACTCTTTACAGCTAGACACTTTCCTAAGCGCAAATTTAGCTTCAGTGAAGTGTTTCACTTCAGCTTAAGACTATAAAAGGTTTGATTATTGCAATCACTACATTTTTCTATTTTTGCCAAGTTTTTCTATATTACAAAACGTTTAATGCTGCACCAATAGATTTCATCCATTGTTGAAGAGCTTTTCTGAAATACGGCTGTGGTAATAAGGTCAAGTGTTCCTATGCACTGTGACTGCCTGTTAAGAGGGGTGGGGAGAATATTTGGATCTATTGTAAGTCAGCTCCCTGCAACAAAAGCCACCACTCTGCCTGTTCTTAAGTTTTTTAGATTGAGCTCCTTCTCTTTTCTGTAACACATTGTATATATCCTTGCTGTGCCCCTCCCTCTACAAAAATAAATGCATGACCACAGTTTTGCATACACCACACCCTCACAGGAGTGGAAAGTAAAAGATTTCAATTGAGCTCTGAAGAAGTCTGTAAAACAATCAGGTTTGAAATCCTTGTTATGAGGTGGGAAGAATGTGTTTATTGCTGAATGAAATAACAGCATGTATTAGAAACAGGTCACTGTGACAAACCATTCTATTTCAAAGCTAAACTGATGCAGAGCACTGTTTCATACTCTTGCATTTTCCTTCTGCCTCCTTTTATCCCCCCACCCCCTTTCCCAAAACCAATAGGAACAATAAGCTCCAGTAAATCACATTACTGACTATTATTTCACCTGAAATCAATGTCACTATGGCAAGATGGGTCAAGCATTCTGGAGAAATGTAAGTTTATAACAAACATTTCTAAGATAATGAGAAGGAAATGGTATCTCTAGTGAATTGGTGGAATTTTTGTATTTAGTAATATTTAAAAACTTGCCTCACCAGAAGCATTTTCACAACAGCAGCTTAATAATTTAGAGAGTCTTTGGATAAATCTGCATTCAGATAAAACTTACTTCAGATTTCTATTTTAAACAGTAGCAAAACAAACATACAAAAATGCAACTACAGCATACAATTATGTAAATATAAATAAAACTGCTACATTTGGAACAGAAATTAGCACCAGAGATCAGATATTAGCACGGATTTATTTCACCTCAGTTCCCAGCTACATAACATTACCTCTGTTTCTAAAAACTAGCACATCAACAGTTTTCATTCAATGCTGAAATGGCAATATCTTTAAAAAAACATAGACTATTAGGTGGGCACTGTGTTAAGAATTATCTATTAGCTATCTTTATGGCATGAATGATATCAGTGATGAAAGAAGTGGCATCAGAAAAAGCAGTCTTTGCAAGGTGAGGAGGAAGGCTCAAAGTTTTTGTCTTGCTCTGTATACATCATGCATTCCCATGCATTTGTGCTTTCACAAATACCTACAGACTTTCCAACTGCACAGTCAGCTTGAGATGATGAAGATTCTGGAGCTGGGAGTTTGCCTGTTAGACATGGCTAACCCCCACGATGAGCCAAAAGACTTAAGCAGATGCCAAGTGTACTATGCTGCCTCCAATGAGTTTGAACCGATAGGCTTGATTTGGATTAGTATAACACTATGTGCATTCCAGCATATGAAAAGGAATACAGTTTCTCTGATCTTTGAATGCATTGGCACTGAAGAATTACGGACATATAGGAAGCAGCTAAATTTTTTTTTATCACTAACTTCAACAGACACAAGACATAAACTAAATATCAGGGAGGCCATATTTGGTCAATGTGGTTTTTGTCCTCTGTGTTAAATACAAACCATAACTAACTAGCAGAAATGGTTTCTCTGGACGGCATCAATAAATTATCACTTAAACTCTCAGTTGATTACTGCAACTTAGTCAGTCATTATTTTAGCTCCCGTCCCCCCACTTTAACACCAAAACCAACAAATTACTAGTGAATGTTAAAGGGTTTTATTTTTTTTTTATTTTTAACATATTGTTATACCTTCAGATCTGTTTACAAGGTCTTAATACGCAAATCAGTCTAAGATTTAAAGGAAGCATGGATTTTAAATTCACATGTGGCTGTAATGGTAATCATGTTACCTACTACATAACACAACCCGAAAGCACTGGGCAAATTACAGCAAGTATTCTGTAAGTCGAAGACCAGTTATGTCTCTTCAAGTGATAGAGATACTGTCTCACTTCAAGGCAGGGTTTCCTACTCATCTTCCTCATTTAAGAAATAGTGTATTATATCCAATTCAAGACAGCTTTCCCTTCTAGACAGAGAAATATATCTTTCTTTTGTATGATAGACAAAGAAGTTCACTGGAATCAGCAGTTCCCTCCTCACAGAAGTACTTGGTGTGATCAAGTAATGTCTTAGACATCTCTCATAATACAGTGAGCATCAAGTCTCACTGTCTGAAAGATCTCTTATGACATCCTTTTAAACTGCTTCCAATATCTCAGCACTTTCCAAACTATGAACAAAATGACTGATAGCACAATAATCACTGACACAGGAAGAAGATAATTTTTTTCAGTCTTCTTTCAACTCCTTTAAAGTTAACTATGTTTTACAACTAACTTATCTGACAGTCAATAACCATCAGAAAAGGCCCACATTTTCTTTCTAAAGATGTTCATATTAGCTTTTCGGCAAGACTGTAGTCAAATCCTGTTTTCTACGCAAGCAAAAAAAAGGCTTCACAACCAAAACAAATGAACAGGTTAATAAAAACAGTAAAAATTAATAGCAGAAGGATTGAAGAACAGATTCCAGCTTTGCAGCTGGCAAAAAATACACTCTGTGTCTTATTAGCCATGTAATGAATGATGATGACTATAAGCAAGAAAGTGTAATATATCACCATTTGCATACATCACCACGAAGGCAGACTGCTGAGTTAAAAAAGAAACAAGATAGCGCCAACAAGCTATCATACTGGAGCAGGCATATCATAAAGGAACTGAACTTTGGTTTATATAGTCTTAAAGATAATTCCTTAGCAATTTCACTTGTTTTTCATGCCTAAACTGTTCCTTGTTCAAGCACCTTAATAACTCTCATTGAAACCAGCAACAGAATTGTCACCAGTAATTTTCTAATGCTGAAACAGGATTGTAAATATACAGTCCCAAAAGAAACTAGGAAAGTCATTTACAAGCACCTTAAATGCCTGCAAATGCCTCTTCTGCTAAAGTACATGTAAAAGCAATCATTACTGCTCTTTCAATAAAGGCTGCAAAAATGATACCACTTTTCAAGAAAAAACTGAGAGCCTGGATTCCTCTTTCAATTCTCCTAGCCATATACTCGCTTCATTAGTTATGCTATTGCTTGCTTGTTCTCTCTGGCCTCTTGAATTTTACCTTTTTTTTGCTATGCAGTTGTTTAGGTAGAACAAAGATTCATTCTGCCTAGCAGAGCTCATAGCCTGTGGCTAGCAGACTTTTCTGGGTAGTCTAAATGCACTTTTGGGGCTAAAGGACTTATTTTCCACTTTATATAGAAACTTTCTGATCAGGGTTATTACAAAAATGATTTGCAACACCCTAGCTGTAGAAAAATTAAAATGAAGACTTACTGCAGTACACTCTGATGAAATCACTGTTCCCTTTCTGTTAAGTATAGCATGATGGCACTCAACTAGTATAGTCTTTCATAGTTTTGGTGCCTTTTCCCCTTCAATACTCATATGCAGCAGTTCAAGCAAAAGCCAACAGGACACTCCCACAGTGTGCAGACACCTAAGTAAACTCCAGACTGAAAAGTTTGAAATACATTAAGAACTATGCACTCTATTTGCTCTTCAGATCACCTTTTCTTTTTACTTGGGTACTTCCTTATTCTTGTTTCAGATGCTGGTGCATATGCTCTAGATTTCATCCACAAAAACCACCATTGGCACATTTGTCTCAGATGAATACTTCTTGCCTTTTGAATGGTACTCCATGAAAAGTCAAGCAATAATTGAGATCTCAGTCCTACCCAAGTCAGGACTGCATCAAACAAGGGATAACACCCTGTCCATAAGGGTGTATTTGTGTGACACATTTATTAAAGTACAGTAATATCACGGAATATGCTGAGTTGGAAGGGACACACAAAGATCATCAAGTCGAGCTCAGTGTTTATTAGCTTGTTGCTTGTTACCAAGACAGACTGTAAGCTTTTTATATAGGATCAAAAAGTAGGTTACTTCATCCTATGGCTAATGTTTCATACCACCAGGCACCATGTTTATCTGTAACCAGGCAATTTAACTACTCAGTCCTACTATTACTGTAACATGTAAGTGCAAGGTGCACCTCTGAAGCTGAGTCACTCACCTGAACTATTTTAACAGCATCCTGGAATTTGCTGAGCAGAATACTTATTAATCATATTTGTGATTTGAGCATAAGGCAAAGACAAGCAACGCACCAAAGATTATTTATGTACACCATAAGGAAGAAAAAATAATTTACATAAACATTTAAGCCATCCAATCTGACAAACACTGTAGAACTTCAGTTTCAACTAGATTTCAAACGAAGGGTAAAATCACTGTTTAGTGATCATATAATTGTAGAAAATTCCACAAATGTATCTAACTAAAATAAAACCATGCAGTTTTGTATACTATAATTAGTCAGTGACTACATTATTTTTAGTCTGGATTTACTAAGACAGGGGTATTAATGTCTTTTGCACTAATTTTTCAGTAGTAAAATTATTTGGGAAATAATGAAAATAACTATATAAATAACAACAAACACCCAAAATAGCTACATTAAAAAAATAAACCTATGTCTATGATCCTGCGTTCTGAGTGCTTGAAAGCATTTAGGGTAAGTCCACTTTCACTGTCATTCATATTCTTTTGCTAGTTTCTGTCATACAAAAGATAAAACCCAGAGCTGTAAGTAAAAAGCAGTATAAGATAAAATCACAAAAAAAATGTATTGAATAAATAATAGCAAATAGCTAAGATAATTTTGAATGAAAGATTAAACAACAAAATCCATGTATGGTTATTTTAAGGAAACTAGTAATTGATGATACATTTCCTGTAGAATGAACTTTGATCTTACTATCAACAGAACACAATAAATTTTTGTTACCCCTTTGCTTACTTTGCGAAAATACTCTTGCCTTCAAAAGCCACACCAATTCAAAGCTCAAATGCCTTCAGTAATTAACTCCAAGTTACCTGATGTCCATCACTCACTTTTTTCATCTCATTTTGAGATATACCATTATTACAGAATTATTACCATATTATTAATAACATTAGTACAGAATTATTACCATAAAATCACACATCATCTTGCAAGACCGTTTTAAACCTGACAATCTTACTTTATTTATAGTGCTCTGAACTCCCTATACATTTGAGCCGTAAAATAATAATTTCTAAGTGAGAATTTGCAGATTTATACAATGCTGCTGCCTCTCCCCCTTTTTTCTTTTGTTTTTAATTGTATGTTATTTCCGACATTTACAATATAGAATGTACTAGAATAAGTGTGCTGCCGTCTTATCTGCTGATTTAAAGGCAACTGCTTTTGTAACTGAACCATATATATAAAGAACTTCATGCAATGCTCATGACAGAGATGATCAGGTAAACTGCTGCCAAAGATCTTGTCTTGGCTCTCAGCAAAACTGAGGAACAATTTTATAGCTCATTTCCAGTTAGTTCTTGAATTGTGACTCCACTGTGAATTTTTCAGATAGAAAAATTATATTACTTCATGTAGAACTACATTTTTTCTGGGATTGATCTTCTATTTTCATTGATTGAAAAAAAAAATCAAGCCAAGCTAGATATGAATCAGGGCACTAATTCTGAGTAATCTTTTCTTATTATGAAATAATCAATACTAATGTTACAACATTTTTATATACACAACTTAAAGTTACACTACTCAGAGATGCTACCAAGCAAAGACTGTTATCTTTGAAAGCATGTGTGAAGGTGGGACTTTGCAAGTGGGTAATAACAGTATCTGATCACTGTCTCTTCCTTGGCTAGAATTATAATTTTGCATATTATATATTCCAGCTCAAAAGAACATATGATATAGGCAAAGCCTGGCTGCATTAGCATTTCAAATGTACCCTCAGCAAGTTTGCATATGACACCAAGCTGGACACAAAGCTGAGTGGCGCAGATGACACAACAGAAGGACTGGATGCCATCCAGAGGGACCTAGACAAACTTGAAAGGTAGGTTCACAAGAACCTCATGAAGTTCAGTAAGTCAAAGCACAAGGTGCTGGGTCAGGGCAATCCCAACTATGAGTCCAGACTGGAAGATAAACTCTTTTAGAGCAGCTCTGTGGGGAAGGACTTGGGTGTTCTTGTGGATGAAAAGCTGGATGTGACCCTGCAATGTGCACTTGTAGCCCCAAAGGCCAACTTCCTGAGCTGCATCCAAAGCAGCATGGCCAGCAGGTTGAGGAAGGGGATTATGCCCCTCTACGCTAGTCTGGTGAAACCCCACCTGGAGTGCTGCATTCCAGCTCTGGGGCTGGTTCTCAGCACAAGAAATACATGGACCTGTTAGAGCAGGTCCAAAGGAGGACCACGAAACTGACCAGAGGGCTGAAGTATCTCTCATATGAAGACAGACTGAGAGAGTTTGGATTGCTTGGCATGGAGAAGAGAAGGCTCTGGGAAGGCCTTATAGCAGCCTTCCAGTACCTAAAGGGGGCTTCTAAAAGAGGAGAGCAGCTTTTCGCTTGGGCAGATAGTGATGGGACAGGGGAGAGTAGTTTTAAACTGAAAGAGGGAAGATTTAGATCAAGTGTTAGGAAGAAATTCTTTACTCAGAGGGTGGTGAAGAACAGGAACAGGTTGCCCAGAGAAGTTGTGGATGCCCCATTCCTGGAAATGCTTAAGATCACATTGAATGGGGCCCCTGAGCAATCCGATCTAGTGGGTGGCGTTCCTGCCCAAGGCAGGGGGGTTAGAACCAGATGAGCTTTAAGGTCTCTTCCAACCCAAGCCTATATTTCCATGACTGCTGCATCAGAATATGGTAATATTGAAAGAGAACTTCACTTTCTTTTACTGTTGGTTTACACTGTTGGTTTACATCATCCAGAGCATGACCTGAAATTTTTATGTAGTTCCAGGGACAAGTAAAGAAAAAGGAAAGGACTTCTGGGCTTTCCATTTATTTCCCCAAGTATTTCTTTTGGGGAAAAGAGATGTAAGAGAACAAATAAAAAAATTTTAAAAAGCCCCACCACCACCACCTAAGATTTAAAAGAAGTGCTCTCTACATAAATGCTTTCAAGTAATTTTTAAAATAACTGCCTCTGTTATAGCAAAATTTCTATATTTTCAAATGATAAATCCCTAAATAGTGTAGTGAGTAGATATGAAAATATTATTAGAAATTTTAGATATTAACATGTTTTCCCTGTTACAAAAAGGAACAGTACTCTGACAGCACTTCAAGTGCTTTTAAAAAGGAAAATCAAAGTAGCTTCTTGATGAATTAAACTCTTTTTACAAACATTTGGGCTATATCTGGTCACACTTGCAGTAAAAAAAAAATCTGTCCTAGAGACAGCATAATCAAATGCTTTAATTTCACTGCATGTCACAGGTAAACACTTGAGCACATGGAGGCTGCTACATACACTTCAAGCTGTGTGACATAAGTGAACAATAATTGAGCCCGGCACTGCTTACCAGCTACATAAGTTACATGAAAAAATTCAGCATTTTGATCTTTATTTAATTTTAAATCACATAATCGTGCAATATACTGACACTGGTTTTATTTGAGTTCCAAAGTATTACATCAATTGGGATTAAAACCCACAAGTAGTTAAACAACAAAGATTTCCTTTGTTAAAATGAAGCCAATACTACTCTGCGGTCACTGGCCCTTCACTTCCTCACCAAGTAATTCTCCAGTGTTATTGGAAACCCATGGAAGTTGTTTGCAGCTGTAGCCATTTCCTATTTCACTTCAGTCTCCAAATCATACAAATACACACACACACACACACACACAGGCTGCTTTAAAGGTTACTGTGTAAAATACACAGGATACAGTTATGTTCTGAAACAGGCAATTACTTAAAGCTTCTGCTGAATTCCCCAATTAAAATCCTTATCTAAATGGACTACCTCCCACACCACAGGATTACTAATTTCCTCAAAGGTATGTCCACAACATTTTCATAATAATATCAAAGCGCTTCGTATATAAATTAATACATCCTTACAACACTCCCAAGTAATTAGGTCATGCAATTATTTCTATTTTACACCTGCAAAACCTAAGCATGGGAAAATTAACAACTCAAAATTAATTTTGGCATTCTCCTGTCCAGGTTGTGAACCCAAGTCTAGTTTTCAGAAGTATACGTCGTTTTCATACCAAGTTTCATTAAAAGCACAGAAAGCTATACTTTTGCAATCAGCATTTCTGCCAATCTGACTCAAAATTGTTATATGGAGCAATATCAGGTACCTCTCTTCCTCACTTGCTATTATTGTTTTAAGGTTCTGAGGTAAGGCATGACTTCTCAGTAAAGTGATTTTTGCTACCCAGCCCTGATTGTCTCCCCAAGCCAAATCTGGCTGGTACACCAAATGTAACAGAAGTCCTGGGGAAGGGGAAAGAAGCAAACCAATTGGGCAAAGGATCAGAAATTATTTCTAGCCTGAATATATGGGCAAGGTAATATGAAAGGAGTGTAAGGGCCCTATATGGATACCTGGTTAGGATTCCATTTTCTTGCTCAGTAATACTAAGGAGAGCTGCAAATCACTATGCAAATGCAGATTTTGCCATTCTAGTGTGCACACTGCCGCTTACAAGGCAGTATAACCTTTCAGGCACCTTAACTCAGCAATCTTAAACATACAAAGCCTGTAACATTGAGCCATTCTTAAAATGCATGGCATGGCAAAACTATTTTATCCATAAGGAAAATAATACAGAGTTCAGGGAATTCAGTGGGCTTTTTTTGTTTAGAGGGAGTTCAGTCTAATGTCTCTAGTTCTACAGCAACTAAGGAGGTTCTCCCTAGCTCTTCAATTTCCATGTTTTACATATGACTTGCTGAGTTGTTATTGTTAGTCATTTAAAAGTTAATACCTTTCTTCTAATATGACATGATGTTTGTCATACCACAATTTAAAAAGTAAAGCTAGAAGAAAAGTACAAAACAGGAAACGATAGGAAAAGAATTTGGTTGACAATGTCATTTTGGGGAACTGGAAGCACACATTTTGAATTGGGGAGCTAGTTTGCAAACAAACCATACAATTCTTACTGGGTGCAACAAAGCGGTCATATTTCATGCGTGTCCTATGCTCCTCGGACAGAAAGAAATTACATGGTTTGACTGAAAACTTTTAGAAAAATCAATACAATAACTCTTTTGAATAGGCACTAACAAATCCATTTCTAAATATATTATTTCTAAATCCAAATAGATTAGAAATATATTATTTCTAAATCCAGATAGATTAGAAATTATAAAATTATGATTTATCAACTCATAAATGTACACTTATATACAATGGTATCATCAGCTATTACTAGTAGATGCCATACTAATTACCTGTTCCACTTTCTCTAAGAAAGCAATCCTGCTATCAAGTATCATGCTTCCAACACTTCTCAAAAGCAAAAAAAGCAAATTAAGATATTGTAATATAAAAGGTGCAAAGATGAGGAAAAATATATATTTTTCTCCTCAATACGACTGTGTTCATGTAAATAGAAACACTCAGTAGTTTATTCCAAACATTAACATAATCAATTGTATTTTGTAAATACAGCCATGGAGTTTACATCAATGATACGTAAAAACTTTTCAGTTCTGCAAGTACCCAAAAAGCTCACAAGCAAATAAACCACACCTGCAAGAAACAGAAACAGTACTAAACTACTGTTATATGTAACATACATATTACATGTGCTTATATAAGCATTGTATATGTATTTTGAGTTCCAAGGCACAAATCCCAGAACTTGTTTACTGCTATATAATCCTTTGCTTTACACAAGTGTTGCTAAGTGTGCAGATCTTTTCTGATCCTCAGTGCACTAGCTCTAGTGTTAAGTGCTGAGAATTAACCACAGAGTCCCAGGACGTGTGTTCAGAACAGCTATCAAACTGCGCAGCTTCAGCTCTTTCCATCTAAATGTATTAACATGAGTTGAAACACTTCCACTTGGTCAATTACTTCTGTATTTAATTACGAGCTATTTTGCAAGAAGTTAAGCAGATACAATGTAGTTATCACAATTTACATGTTTTTCTACAGTTGTGTTCAGATTGAGCATGAAAGTTGTGGAATTAAGTCTTTGTTCTCATTCTTTCTGGCAAATAATACTATGATAACTATTTTTATTCTACCTGGAGAGCTCATATGTACAGCACTTTCTTTTCACTACAGGGAAACTCCAAAGATAAATAAAATGTTATTTCATTTGCTTTCATGAAAGACCAAGTATATGTGAAAAGATTACAAATGTCCTGTGATGTACTGTTATATCCTGCTCCAAGAAGTGAAATAGCATGCAAAGAAAAACTTAGCAGCATTTCCTTAAGTTGTTTTATAATTATTTGAAATATAGATGTTTTTAAGTCTCAGTGAAGATTTACTGAAGGGGATACTTGGAAACAGATAGCAGTAAGAAGCATGCAGGTACTACTTAAGCCGGTAGCATTTCTGAGAAACAGACCAGTCAGTCTACAGTTCTTTTCATGAAAAGAAATCTCTTCTTTTTGTGAAAGATGAACTATATCCTCCAAAGGTCCATGTTAGAGAGTTTCTAAAAACTCAGGATTATTGCATTAAGACACAGATATCTTAGTCTGGAGTCCACAAAATTCTAGAAATGCATTAGCTACATCAGGAGAATAGAATGCAGTGTTTCACTTGATAGAGGTTACATGTAGGTTGTTCCTATTTATAATCTGCCTTACTACTATGTATGGGAATTCTAACTGTGGACAACAATACCATAGCATTAAATTTTATAAAGAGAAAGAAAACAACAGACCCTTGACCTGGAGAAGAAATAATAACACATTACCACCTGAAACATATTTTTAACACTCACTACATATTTTAAGCATCCCAACACTAGCTTTTAGTTGACTTGAACTGAATGTCATTACAGTCCTCAGCTCACCTTTGGGGATGCACAACAGCACACACTTAACTCATACTGTCACTTTCAATGTTACAACACGATACAGTTAAAAAGACTTGATTCATATTCCAGCCCTAACTCCCCTGTGACTGGAAGGGAAACCTGAGGCCCTGTGAAGGTTTCCCTTCCTTGGACAAATACCTTATAGTGCGATAACTCAACAAGGTATAACAAGGATAATATATGCACATAAGCAAACAAGACAGGACTTGATCTCTCCAATTCTAGTCAAATGTACTCTTCAGCTGAGCCCTTTTTTAATTAATCAGGGAAGATAAAATACACTCTGCTATAGCTAGAACAATAATCAGTGTCTTTTAAAGTGTTTTTTCAACTCCTTAACACGTCAATTCTATTGAAAACGCTTTCACACCAAGTAAGATCTATTCAGATTAAACGTATTCGATACCTAATAAACAGAAGAGAGACTTGAGAAGTTATGAACCTGATAAGCTCAATGAAAATTCGACCACTGTGTTAGTGACCACTGCAGATTGACAGTTTCAAACTGGTCATGTACAGGATAGGCAGCATGGCCCATTAGAGCACATGAAATTCCTATTTAAGGAAGACAATATATATGAGTTAGCTTTTTAATATCCATTGAACTTATCTGAGTGCACTCTGGGAACAAGTTTCCCTTCTCTCCTCCACCTACTTTTTTCCTTTCCCTCCTCACTACATTTGTGTGTCTAGAAGCATGTCTACCTAGCATTACAATTTTAACAGTAATAGATACCAGTGAAGGGTGATATGAATGGCACATGATACGTGAATACCTAAGCCTGAACCTTTAATTATAATTGGGGGAAAAAGATGATTTTATTCTGCTGAATGTAAATCAGAGGGAGATTCTTTTCTTCTCAGTGCCTGTGTTCTGAAATATAATGATTTAATTATTTCCTTTCACTTTTTTTTTTTTTTAACACCAAGCTGAGAAGGACCGTGGATGGCACTGCTTCCTTCTACAGTATGCATGCTACAATAAAGGCAGGTAAGAAACTCTCTTGACAGAAAATCTTTATTACTTTTCTATTAAGTGTTCCTTATCATTTCACCATCTAGTGTGTTGAGCTCTCTCAAGGTCCCCTTCTAACATAAATGAGATCACAGGAAGCTGCGGACGTGGAAAACTGCCAACTCTGGCTGAAGACAAGTCACAATCTCCCAGTGCCCTACTTTTTCTACCCATTAAATAGGAATAAAGATATTTCTTTATGTCAAAACTTCAGCAAGGGAGGTACAGAAGTGTCATTTTTCAAAACACAGTTTGGACAATGCCACCTGATGATACAGGGAGCAGAAAGGGGTAGAAAAAAACAGAAGAAAGAAGAAGAGAAAATGACCTGCAGGAATATTTAAGGAAACAACAACCAAAAATAACTGGCCAATTATACAGTAATGATGAAATGAATGGAGGTAGAATTTATGTTCCCTTGCAATTTGAATACTGCAGTCACTCACTTCTTTCCACCCAACTCACAGGCAATTTTATTCCTATTTTTATCAGTATTATATTGAGACAACAAGAAATATCAAAGTGGCAGGCAAAAGTACTTTTCAAAATTGGAAAGGGCAACGAAGTAGATAAAAAGGCAGATTTTTTTTCCTTTTACATCATGTAAAATGAGAGAAAACAGACACAGAGAAAACCAAATAGAAATAAAGTATACCAACACTTTCTGCATTCATTTTACAAGACTATGGTTGAAATTTTCTTGTTTTACTTGTCAGGCTGCCTTGTCTCTAAACCCAACATTTTGTAAATATAGTGTTTAGATGCAGTCTTTAACTATACTATCTTCTGTTGGTATAGCTATTTCAGATGTCCCTCTTAGCAGTGTTTTTACAGATGCAGCACATACTGACAAAGAAGTTATTGTCAGAAATAACCCAAATAACATACCTGTGTTTGCACTCAGAGCTTTGCTGACACAGCAATTACAATTGATAAAACACACAAGTTTTTCATACCCTGAGCTGAAATAGCTACAAAACAACGTGAAGGCCATAGCCTTCAAAACATATTTTTTCACTCCACTTTTGCTCATTTAAGTCCTCTGAAATTGCTTCCATGAATGAGCAAGAGCTAAATTAATAAAGCTTCTATTGCTCCCTTGTACTTACTGGGTTTGTTATAGACAAAAGTCATTCACTACGCCTCTGCAGGACCTCTAGTCTAAAAATCTCTGAATTGTGAGAAAAAAAATCTGGTTGAGTGAATGAGAAGCATCTCTCAAAATTTTTACTGTGAAATAATACTGAAACACAATATAAAGCTGGGCACAACCTAGCAAAATATTATTGATATAAAACCAAGCTCTTCTTTAGGAATAATCTGTGGAAAAAATATCCAGTATATGTATTATTTTCTCCACATTCAGAAGCAAGGGATGGTAGGCAACCCTTAAAATGTTTTCAGAATTACTGGGTAGCTTCAGACTGGTTATTTTGTTTCCCGTCTCTCTGTCCTACACGCCTTCCAGTATCTGTAATTCAGTTACTCAAAGGTGACCTTGTAAGGTTCTTGTATTTTTACTCCCCTGTTAAAACCTCAGTGTTTTTTTCTGAAGCTTTCCAAATAACCAGTGAACTCTTTCTTTTCAATGCATAAAAGCCATACCTGAAAATAATCCAGATTATGTATTTCTAGCAGTAGCAATAGTTAATTAAAAAGAAAGTCTCTTCTGACTATGGGACAATTGAGTCTGCAGATAATAAATGCTTCCCCACCACCAAAAAAAATTTAAAAAGAGGCCTGACAAAAAAACTATGCATGAAACTTTGAAGACTGCTAAAAAAAACTTGGATGAAACTAAACTAAAATATAGGTTTTTACTGTATACTTACTGCACTATAAAAATGCATGGACATTGACCAGTCTAGAGTGGAGCTACTCAGAAGTAAGCCTTCACAAAACACGCCTGATGTGGACATCTAGTACTTTGAACCAAGTGCTTCACTCTCAAATCTTTTTCCTATGTGTTTGTATAACTTACTAATATTGACACAGCCCAAGACACCAGGTTAACTCCAGCTATTGTGAAAGCATGTTTTCAACGTTAAACAAAGATTTTGATTTCACCTGGTTTATGCATTTATGCAAACACATTAGTTTATTAATACATAAAATAAAACACTGTATTGTACTTACCAGTTTTGGGGTTTATTGAGAAGAATCCCTGCGGATTTCCACTTGTAATCTTGTAGGTTAATTTTTCGCTTGAGCTTGAATCTGGATCAAATGCCTCAATCTGAATGACAGATACATCTTTAGGTGAGTTTTCCATGACCTCTGGGTAATAAACTGGTTCTGTGGTCTGAGGGGCATTATCATTAACATCCCCAACTTCTATGTAGATTTCAATGAAAGATGATAAAGGCACAATGCCTTGGTCTGTTGCATAAACAGTAAGCCAGTAATGTGAAGTAGTCTCACGATCCAGGTGATCTGCAGTCTCAATAACACCTGTTCAGTAGGAAGAAAGATAAATAGAAAATACTCAATAAGTATGCAGAAATGTGTAAAAATAGAGTAAGCAACAAGTTTAAATAAATTAATAAATCAAAATGAATACAAGTTTAAAATAATCAACACTGATTCTACAATGTGTGCTAATATACACACACAAACATATTAAGGCTAACCTGAAGCCACAAAAAATAAAATTACTATAACAGTTTCCGGCAATTATGCATCACACATTAAAATGATATACTACTTGATTTCCTTCCAACATCTTTTGAAATACATCAGACCAGTTAGCACGATTCATAAAATCGGTTTTGCCTGAAAGATTAAATCAAATGTGTAATTCACTATCTTTTGGGACTTGAATGACCCTCTTTACTCCTTACAGTAAATTTTATACCATAGTAAACTATCTGGTTTAGATGCCAAACTCTTGAACTCTTTACTGTTATTCATATTAATGAACAACTACTTAAATGTGAAACATTTTTATCTCCATGCCCAAATGAATTATTTGATCGAACTTTCTTAATGTGCTGATTTATGTTCACACAGAAATGTCACAGAAAAGAAAACAAAAGTTATACCAAAGCCAACCTTTGCAGCATTAGGACTAGCCAATGGCTGCCATTACTCTGGAAATGGAAGACAGAAAAAAAAGGGGCAAAATTCTGCTCAATCTTACAAACATAAAATGAATTACCAAAAAAGGAACAACTACACAATTCACAAACTTAATAAAAAGCTGTCTGCTGTGCATACAGGAGATTGTCTAAGCCAGAACTGATTAAGAATTTACCCAGCATGAAGAAATACAACTTTATTTTTATAAGCAGCTTACTCAACAGGTACAGCCATATTATGTATGTGTCAAAAGGGTATGTGGTATTGTGTAACCCATAACATGGGGGATGAATATTAAATAGATTCATGGAGCCATGGCACAATAAAAGCTCACCCTTTCCTCTTCCTGATCCAGTCACTCCTACAGGGTGTCTGATGTGAGATATTTTCTGAGTAGAACTTAAAGCCAACCTAATACATGTCAGGATGAGGGACAGCGCAAGCCCTTGGAGCCGTTTCAGTGGAAATTTCGAAGGGCTTTGTCACGGCTCTTACTATTTGTTATACACTCACACACCAGGCCTAATCGGGATTGGAGCCAAGATGAGTCAAACTATCACCATGACAGCCCGTTTTGAACTCTGGATAAAGCCACATAATGTGGCTATGCACGATGTGGCACTCCTTCTGTGCTCATTTACTTCACGCAGATACATATATATGTATATACATACATAGACACACCATCAGTGAATAAATAAATATGCCACTGTTTTCACAGGAGTTCTTCAGGAAAGGAATTAACTCCAAG
Organism: Ifrita kowaldi; assembly: GCA_013398055.1. Lineage (NCBI taxonomy): Eukaryota > Metazoa > Chordata > Aves > Passeriformes > Cinclosomatidae > Ifrita > Ifrita kowaldi. The sequence continues at coordinate 70,147 of VZRS01011045.1, read as the reverse complement.
TATTATGTCCTTTCAATACAGACACGTTTTTTTAATACGTTATACTGACTGAGCAAAATATTAAGGAATTACTTATTTATTCATTACTTTCTTTGCCTTGTGAGAAGCTGCATAAAGGGCTGACCATGAGAGTTTAACATTTTAAGATGTCAATAGATCACTTCAGAAGGGCTGGAGGGAATTGAAACTCATGCTTAGACCTGCAAATTCCCATATATAGCATTTCAACCAACATAGCATTTCAGAACTACCACCAGATGTCAGTGTGGAAATTGGTTTAATATAGCATCAAAGGCTACAGAACTGGGGTAAAAAGGAGGGGCACTACAATTTCAAAATATACATGCAGTCTATGAAGTTTTCCTGAAAGTAAACTACTGGCTTTATAATTTCCTTTTTTTTTTTTTTTTTGCGTAACAACATCATCAACAACTTAGTTCAGGTGTTAATTAGTACATTGTTAATTTTACATTTCCAGTCTCTCTGCCTCAGAATTTATATTTTGTTTGATGACAGTTTTACTATTAAAGCAAAAAAAGTAATACTATCCAATAGTCATTGGATTTGTTCACTGGATACCTGAATAGTTTCTGCACAAATTAGCTCTTAAAAATGGGCACAGCCTTGAGCACTCAGTTACTCAGATTCTGCTTTGTAACTCATGGCACACTTTTTGCATGACTCTACTTCAGCCAGGAGACTTGCTTCAGAGTAAACAAATTTGGTACTTACTGTGGCCTCACTTCTAAATCGAAATGCTCGATGTAGCATACAAGCACTTAATTTTAACTCTGGGTAGACTCTGTGTATGCCTTGGAAAGTTGTGTAAACACTTCTGTGCTGGTTTGGCCAAATTTGGAGGAAAATATCCTCTGATAGAAGGCAGGTTACAACCTACCAAAGTGTGTCCTACCAAAGAGATGACTGGACTGTATTAATTCCCTTTTAGCAAGGGTTCCGGCATGCTGCTTTATTTCTTGTGATTCATGCTGAAAGGAGCAACTGTTTCCATTTTACACCTCCCACTTTCTAAACAGTAGCGGCATCAGAAGTGGCAGATTAATTTTAACAGAGCCTTGACTGATTTTAAAGACAGATAAAAAGAGATTGTTGTTGGAAATGAAGATCACTTCCTGCGATCTGCTCACCTAACATTTAGAAATTCTATCACAGTAGTTATCAAAGCCCTCAAGTAAAAAGATGACTGAACCTATTTTGCTTTTGTAGTGTATCAGTTCTCAAATGTCCATTCCCTTAAGTCACATCCATCACAAGGGATGAAGAGGAAAGAAGTACCACACCCAAAAAACAGTATCTCAAGAAGAAATATGTGGAAAGACTTCGAGTATGATACAGCGCACATGGGCAACTTTGTCTTTTGGTTAGTTTTTAATTTCAAATTAGATCTGCATATATAATGTTACTTCTGTATATTTTACATAGACTTTGCAGAGTGTTCAATAAAAGGTTTAGAATCTGTCTGATGATCTGGCCACTGGATGCATCACGTAACACAGATTCCTCAATAGGATAGCTCTGGCTTTCAGAATGTCTCTGATTTTCTACAGGGCCACTCACACTCTAAGCATGCATTAGTCAAGTAAAGCAAAATCTCTATTTGTCCATTTTTCTCATGTTTCTCACCCAACTGATCCTGAATTTTAGGGTGAACATTTTTTTCTTTATGTGGCCTTTATAATTCCAATCTGAAATAGAAAGCATCCAGGAAAACAATTTTATGACCAGTCAGCTATGCAAAACTGTCTACCTGTTTAACACTAATCAACAGATTAATTCCTGAATGATTTTTTTTCTTTAAAGGCACAAAAGACACAGTTTAAAATAGATGCAATAGGCAGGTATGAGTATGCAAGTTAGGAAATTTGTATTTGTGGATGCCCTACCCCTGGAAGTGTTCAAGGCCAGCTTGGACAGGTCTTTAAACAACCCGGTCTAGTGAAAGGCGTCTCTGCCCATGGGCACAAAGTTGGAACTACATTATCTTTAAGGTTGTTTCCAACTCAAAGTATTCTACAATTCCATGATTACCAGAGACAGGCATCACAGACAAGTGGATTACTTTGACAATATAAAAATGAAGACTTGAAATAACATTCTTCCATTGTAAAAGCTATGCAAAAGGGAACAGGATGATAAGGAACAAAAATTTCCCTTCAGCCTTCACATATTGAGGGCTATGAAGGAGACGCCACCACAGCTAGCTCTCCTCATCGTTCAAAGCTGCAGGCAATAGGAAGGGAAGGGATAACTGGTCTATTAATATGACTCAGCTTTCTTTCTGATGTTTCAGCTCAGCAATAAAATGGAACAGATATACTAACCCAGCACATGTCTAGGGGTGGGGGCAGGTTCTGACAATCAAAACTTGAATGTTTTCTGGTTCTACATCAGCATTTATGTCACAGAATACAATCAAAACTAAATGCACATAACTATATGAACTACTTCAGTTTTTTCTCTGCCCCTTCAACAGTCTGATCTTACATCGGTAATTACAAAACACCGTCCTATTGTCATTACTCTAGTTGAAATTGCTCCTGCTTCTGCAAGTGTAACACTGAATCTTTCCTGATTTTGCCTATGAGAACACTAGCAGCTTTGTTTTTAATTTCTATGCAACAATAATGAATAAAAATGCATGAAAACTTCAATAGCCTGCTATACCTTCTAAGGAACACATGCTCAAATAATTTAACTGATTACTTTTTTTTACGAAGATAACAATCATTCTCCTACCAAATCACAGGTCTAGAACCAGTCCTTAAAGTACCATTGGTCCATGTGTCAATTTTCTGCTTTTGCAAATATTGACTACAGTAGCTTATTTTACATATTAGGGCAGCATAAGACTGTATGCTGCCAGAAAGCCAGCACTCAGCACATGTGGAGTTTATAAATTCACTGGCTCGTAGTTCCAGTGGTTCTCAAGACAACAGAGAGAAAACTAACAACCCCTCCTAACAGATCAAGTAGGAGTAATAAAGAAGTAATAAAACAATCTAATAAGAGTTAATTTGTTTCAATCTTGCAGACATCTAGATCCATTAGGCATCAATAGGATGTTGATCATATCATCAGTTTCAACAGCATGTTTTGGCTCCTAGGAAGAATTTTTCCTTTTTTCTTCAAGTGGTGCAAGGCACATTTAAGGAATACATCTTAAGTGCCTCTGTTGTACCTTCAATGCTGTAAAAGCTCCATCTCTGCTCTAATTCTTCTCCCATTCACAGAAAATCTTTAATCAGCAGATTTCCCATCCATCCTCCATGCTAAGGCAGTTGGCTAATTTTGACTTTCACGAACCATTTGCTTTTTATGTAGCAAGACAAGTAGAGAAATCTACTAAAGAATCTTTAGCATGTATGGTAATACCAAAGACTTGCAAACGTTATTATTCAAAACATACGGCGAAGTGAGGATTTCAAAAACATTTTTCACTTGACTGGCTGCGCAATCTTGCAGCCTTTCAGGTGGTCAGGATAAAAAGAAATTAAAATTCAGTCACTAACCACCAGAGGGGAGCACAAAAGAGCTCTGATGAAATGTTTCTCAGTTATCTGCAAGAGGACATCAGAACTGATTTTACAATATTCATATGTCTGAAATTTTAGACTAGATATTGTTCCCGCTTGATGCAACGGGACTTTTCTATCAATTTCATTAAAGGAAGGCAAAAGTCCTAAGTGACTACTGTAGAACAGAATTTGGACAGAATTTAATGTGGAGGAACAGCATGGTTTACGAATACTGCAACTGAGGAAAAAGTTGAAACATTAACCCCACACTCAACAAGAACCAACTCTTCCTCCAATTTAAATCCCACAATACAAATCACTACAACCAAAGTCACTCTTAAAAACAAAAATAAGCATAAAATACACCTCAAACCTGACACTCTTACATATGCCAATTCTATCTAATTAACAAATGCTCAAACTATAATACTCCCAATTCCCAGGGATGATCCTCCTTAAGTGTGCTTATCCATAAGAACTCTAATTAACAATATTAATGATTCTGTAATGGAAATCAAAACCTGCAATCATTTCTCAGCAAAGCATGAAAATGCAGTTTAGCAGAACTTGCCCCGGGAATGACATTTGAAACAAACTAAGAGAAATCCCTGGCCTGGATCATGATGCTTGAAATCTGATTACAAACTCAATTAATCTAACTTCTAATAAGTTGGGCAAATCAAAAAGCTTCTTCAGCTACTTTAAAAGCCATTTGGGCAGCCAAGGGGAAAGCAATATTTTACGAATTGCGTGAACAAAAGTTTTGATCAAATATGACCTTCAACGAACAACCAATTCAAATCAAAGTTTTAAAAGTCAGTGGATTAAGCCTGTTGTAAACATGGAGACATGCTGTCCCTCAATGGCACTAGACTGCCAGCACACCAACCCAGACTGCAACTCTCCTGGAATTCTAAACAAACAGTAACTCACTGCAGGGTAAACTATCACTAAGGCCTGCACACTCTTTTGAATTAGAGATAAAATTGCTCAACACATACTGCAGTTTACTATGTGAATCTCTGCTACCTCAAGATAGGCAACATATATTTTCCAGAAGTTATTATGTGAACAAGGGTCCAAAGGACCCCAGCTCCCAGAAGTTTCCTGGCCAGCTTTTCTAGGAAAATTTCTGCTTAACATTTTGTGAAACTTTGCTTAAGTTGTTGTTAAAACAAAGAGTCACATCAGCCTTGTTTATTAGTGGTTTGGTTACCTTCCTAAGTAAAGTCTTATTTAATACAATACTATCATACTTTGGTTTCTAATGTTATACAATTCAGAACAGACAGTTTTCAGGTTGTTACTAAAATCTCCACAATTGCACGGCCAGAATAGGCCAGAAAAACAGAGACATTCTATAAAGCTGATATTTTCCACTTAACTTTTGATTTTTTGCCCAGCTCATTTTATTTAAAATAGCACCTATTCTAACCAATACTTTGTTAATGACAGCGCAGTTCTTCAGCCTATCCAGATCAAACACAAACACAAACTGCTTCCTATTCATCTCTTCTTATATGCTCTATTTTTCCTAGATTTTTTTGTTGCATTATTACTTATCATGATATGATAAGCATTTTCCTGAGCTGTATAAATACAGAGGCTATAGCAGAGAAGGCACGATCAAAAAAAACCAAAAAAACCCAGCCCCCCACCTCTCAAAAGCCTGCACCCACAAGAAACCAGGAAACAGCATCTGGCATAGGAAAAGATTAAGTGCTTGTCTGCTTCTCAGCAGACCCCAGAGGCCTTAAAGAGGAGCACATCCATACTCTTTTGTCCTCCTTTTCCCCTTGAGTAACTTCTAGAGGGACAGTCAAATCAGGACAGTTGGCAAGTGCAACCCTGTGTGCTCCTGTGTGTTACACATGGGGGTTCTTTATTTATTTTTTTTCCTTCCACTTTATGATCCCTGTCAGAAATGCTAAGAAGAAGGAAGGTGACTTGAAAAAAAAAGTGCATTTCTTAATAGCTATTGTATCCATCCACACAAGATAAAACAGACTATAGCAGACTAGAGTGCACTTTTCACAAGTACAACACCCATCTGTAATACTCAGTAAAAATTGTGATTTTATTACTAATTGCAGCCAGTGTCATAGCTCAGATTCTTTCCACTTTTACAGTAATTTTAAAAAAACCCTCTATCTGTGTTTCTGTTAACTTCCTTCTGATAACTTCTGGAACTTCTGGCAACCACTATAATCTGACATTGGGAAATGCCTTGAAGCAGCAGTCACAATCATGCATACCATAAAGAGTTTTATAATTTGAATGTTTTGAAACATGTAACCTATTGAACTCTGAAGAAGAAAATGATTCTTTCCCTGGGGCCGCTGTGCTACTGTAACTCAGGCCTCTACTAAGCACCAGTGTGTAAGGGACAACTAAACCTTAAGCCTTCCATGCTTCTAATAGCATCCAATGCTAATGTCAATAATATTTAATAGTATTTGATCACTCAAGAGTCATAAATAGCCACTTAGTAAAACCAAAACAAAGACAGCACAACATCACACCAGCTTTACACAGACCAACTATCCTTAAGCACTGAAAGTTTTACATCTGTCCTGCCACAGAGACAACAAACTACTCAGTACTTAAAACATCAGCTGAAAAGACCAAAATCTCCATCCTGGTAACTCCATGAAACAATCTCTTTCTAAAGAAGGAACAGAATGACATTCCTCTTGCAAAAGTGAAATGTCAGCTCATCCACTCTATAAACATGGCAGAATGCCAAGAGAGGCACTGCACTCTAACTCCTGAAATATTAAAGACCTGTGGAAGGCAGTGTGAACTTTTTAAAAGTACATACAATCTCTTCTTTTTAAAAAAGTATTACTTTTGACAAATAAGCTGAGCTGGAAAACTTCCTTATTTTTATCACATGTGCACTTTGAACAGGAAGCATTATGTGATTACTCCTCTATGGAACGAAGTGTAAAAGCCATCCAGAGAAATATGATTTGCTCTTCAGCTCCATAACAATTTAAAGCTTATCACTGACAATGCAAGCTACTTGTATCAGACGTCTTGCATCTGAAGATTCACACAGACTAAACAGCACAGTTTCAGAATACAAATAATCCTTGCTTGCAGCCCTGAAGGAGAGCAAAAAGTTTTAGCAACTATTGCTTGCCTTTGAATTACACATGAACAAGAGATGTTCACTGCTTTTCACTCTCTTCTTCTCCAGAAGCATTAATTAGGCAAAGATAGAAAGACTGTAACCTGGCAACAAACCATCGACACGGTGTTTCCCATACCTCAAAGAATTTGGATGACTTGTCTGCAAACAAGTCTGAGGAATATGAAAGTGCAAAACTAATGATTCAGTCTAGTTTGAAATAGTTTATTTTTTCCTTTTCAACCACTCAGAAATTCTTCTGTTTTGCCTAAGGTGAAATGCAAATTAACACATTCTGATTTATTTTTAAAATAATTTGGTGCTTTACCTTTTACAGGCATCCTGGTTAATTGCATTTTAATGTTAGGGGAAAAAAAACAAAAAACAATCAACCAACCAACTAAAAAACCTAAGATTTTCACATGCACTCCAAGATAGTATCATCTAACATACATAATCAATATAAACATTCCTTCTAATAGTTACAGCTTGTCACATATATTTTACAGATTTTACACATTGATTTCTTTAAATATTCAGTAAGTTACTATACAGTGGTTTTAATTCACTTTATATGCATATAACATTTCTTCTTTATCAGAAATGAATTTCTTTATAAGAAAGGCAATGAAAAATCTTAAACTTCACAATTTCAGCTTCAGAGAATGCACAGAAAAATTTCTCTCAGGAAAAGCTACAAAAAAACCCCTTAAAATAAGCTGAAAGTATCATATTGGAACTACAAGTCTTTTGTCAGCATCTATAAAGGCAGATTCCAGAAAATGTAATTAAATTTTGTTTAGAGCTCTTTGACATAGAAATATACACATCTCAAGTTGTGCCTTGTGTACTACCAGCTGAGAAATCATGCTTACCTAGAAATGCTAAATGGAAAGCAACCCTTTTTTCTGTTTCAAGGACAAATTGCTAATTTTCTAACAAATCAAGGCCCGGGAAGTTTCAAATAAAATCACTATCAGTATCAGGAAGTTGATGGAACTGCAGCAGTAGCAAGACCTTAAACATGTCAAGCCCACTACTGCTTTCTATCTTTCCAGGGACCAGATGTTGCAAGTTCTGGGAGGTGGAAGGGGAAGAACATCACTGCAAGGTACACAGAACCCACCCTTAAACAGAACCATCACCAGCAGAGCAGATTTAAAATTTTAACTAAAAAAACCCAAATGGAACAAAGAAAAATCTCACTCATAACAAAATGATGTTTTATATCTCAAATTCAACTTCACTGAACTGACTAGATGTAGCAAAATATATAGCCAAATCGAGTTTTGTAGTGGTATCTTAAGTAAATGAGATATTAGTACAAGCTCTCAAACCCCCTAGATTTCATTAAAAAACTACTGTATTTGAAATTAAAGAATTTCTATGACACTAATGGAACAACAGCAAGAGTAGTCAGTGAAACGATCAGACACTATCAGTGTCCAATGAATCCTGTCTCACTTTTCCAAACTCATAGTAGTTATCAATGCTGCCCTTTTGAAATATTTTTTGGGGACAAAAACTTGGCATCCAAAGAACCTCAGCATATGGTCAAATCCAAACCTTGACATAAAACGCAGAACAATTTATGCATCACTTCTTTGCTATGAACATACAGCAGTAATTTGAACTGTGTTATTCAACTGTATAATTGTGTTATATACAGCTTATATACCAGACAGATAGACCTGGCAGATTTGAAGAAATACAGAATGTTCAACAGTTAAGAGCAGCTATCCCTTAAATAAGTATCTAGAGATAGTAAAAAGACCTAGAAGTAAAGATATGCATAGTTAAAGCTCTACACCAAAGACAGACTATATTTTAAAACATTGAGAAAATAGATTTTTCACATTGTATTTAAATGGGTAAAGTAGAATAAAAATGGGGCAAAAAGAGAATTGTAAATAATTACATTCAGTAACATTTTAACTTCTAGTTCCTGCCACTTTACTTTCTGCACATTTCTACAAAAAACAAGTCAAATGAAAGGAAAACACAGTGTTCAGACCATTTATAAAAGAAAAACAGTTCTTACATATGTCCCTAAAATTGTCTATATAAAATATTATGCCCAGAAATTATGATTTGGGACTAGGTAGTCTGGGCTACAGGCACTAAATCTTCTAAGGCCCACAAAAACTGTGAACTTCCTTCCAGGAAGCTGGGGGGATGGTGAGGGGGAATTTTCGCAATTAGAGGATCCGTGATGGCGTTGCCTTAGAACTCAACTGATTACTTCCAGTTCAAAAAATCTTTTGGGACAATGGCAGACAGCTCCCATTGTCAGCCTCATTTATGGTTATTTTAATAGTTCCAGCTTATTTCTGTCAACTAGGCTGCTTGTATGTCAAGCTTTCGGACAGGCAATATAATTGCTATACAGAGGAACAGCACCATGTTGCTAAAGCTCAATATGGAGAGACATAAAAACCCCCTGATGAGTCCACATTAGGGAAATGTAATGTTAACTCCCATGTCAATAGCAAAAATTATTGTAATACAACCACATACGATCTATGTTTCCTTGAAGAGGGAGCAAGTAAAGCAAGCTTTGCTGTTAGCACGAGCAGTCATTCATGATTTGAGAGAAAGCTTGCTGAAAAAAACATGACTGCAATACAACGTCAACATTACAGCAGGTTTATAAAATACTAGAGAAAGCAGAACAAACTGCCAGCAGGTTCTAAGCCAAGCATGTGGGCTTTCGGTACCTGCAAAAGCAGCTTCTCTTACTGCACTACATGAGCAAGGTTTGTAGGATATGATGCAAGTCATTGCTCTGATCACCCATCCCCTTATTCAGGACAGTTTTTTATCTTCAGATAAAGACACAACCAGTTTCTATGTCTCACAAAACACAGTTACATAGTATTATAAAATTAGAATAAGAAACTACGTTTAATCAAAACACTTTGGGGTAATATTGTTAAGCTATTTTAAGCTAAGTTACCTTCATGACCAAGAGAATTTCTACTAAAATGCTGGTGATTCACAAACAAGTGAAGGCTTTTACAGGTCCACGGTTTGTTTACTTATGAACATCAAAGATAAAGAAGGAAACTATTTAATCAATTTTTATAAAGAATGTGTACTAGCCTCTGCATGAGAAATGCCAAGGGTGAATTTCTATGTTCTTTGTTAAAGTTTATAAGAATTTTTTAAATACATACACAAATGAACACATATATGCTCTTTAGAACTCTGGCTTCACCAGTGACTGCAAAATCCCTCTTAACTTCGCTATCAGTCGTCTTAGTAGTAAAGAATTGTTGACAATGGGTGTGGTAAGTCTTAATAATTTAGCTGGGAAATGGGGAGCCTCTGAAGGGGAAATTCCTCTGCAAATGGCCCCAGGAATTTCAAAACTAACTGGAGTTGACAGATTAACCTAGGTCCCCCTTAGGCAGAAGAGTCTACAAGGAAAATAATGAGACGCATGGGAAGCCAATTATGCACAAGAGCAACACATTTAATTGTTCAGAAACTGGTTTGTTGATCCAGAAGGATCTAGCTGTTTAGACCTCTGCAAACTATTAAAACCTGCATAGTTCTGCAACAAGTATACTTTGAAACTATTAAACTTTACAGGTTTTGTCTGTAAATCTCAGAGTTTAATGACCATCTTAAATAAGGAAAAGTGCTCCATGTATCCCAAGAAACCTTTTCCCGCACACACAGCATTTCTCTCAGATTCCCTTTTTGGTGGCAATTCGAAACTGCAGCTTACCTCATATTACTTCTGCAAAAGTGACACTGAAGGCCGAGCAAGCCCAACAGAGCAGTCCTATCCTTTAGTAAGAAGCAGTTACAGCTGTGTTCCACAGCAACTCTGGCTCGTGACTAATCCACAACAAAAAATTGTTTAGCACATGGTGTGTTATTTATGCATGGTTGTGGTTTTGACTGCTGCAATTTTGCTTCAAGCTTTCAGTCTCCAAAATATTTTCAGTTGCAGAAACTGCTGGTTAGCAATGACAGTTTCCAGACCAGCACTGAGCAAGAAAAGATACTGATACTTATCAAAAGGCAGGTAGCATGTTGAGGAATACTGGAAATCAGGCTATTACTGCTGTTCGTGTTACTGCACCAGGTAGCTACATACACAACAGCACTTAATTACTTCCAACAAAAATGCTGCTCCCGAGCAGATTTCTGTGTACAAAGAAGAGCTGATATACCTCTGGGCATGCTAATGCTAGGAGAACAAAGCAAATCGACAAAGTAATGAAATTAAAACACCTGGGATCCAGTGACATAAAAAAACATTTTCATCCTTGTTCTGACAAAGTCAGATTTATTAACTTACAAAGTATCCATTTATTTATTGGGACTTTATTTCTACTCATGTTTCCAGAGGGGATTCTACATTGATCAGTACCTGTTACACTAATTTTTTTATTAGCCTTATTAGCCTTTGCATATGAATCAAATTAAACACAATGCCATACAGAGATGCATTTCTGAACTTGTCTGGCTTTGAGTAAAAACTTAAAACTAGGGGAATCATGAAAGCTAAGAGTTTAGGTACCATAAAATTATGTTTATTCTCTGTGGTTATGATTACTGTGTCAAGCAAATGAGAAATCCTGTCTGTAAGCAAATTCTTATAGCACATTGAAGAAGCAATACCTACCATCTAAAAAGAAGACTTGTAACTAGAAAACTGGAGATTACTTACCAAATGTCAAGTATACTCATGTGTGGGGGCCCTGGCTGCTTGTTGGGAAATGGTTTCAGTCTTTCTCACAAAAATAATGGGTAACTGCATGTGCAGTTTTAATCAACACTCTCCAGAATAAAAAGAAATTACTAAAGGTAGTAGAAATGAAGGCAAGTTACAGTTAAAAAGTAAAAAAATTCACTTTGTATTTTTTGCTTCCTAGTAGAACCTGCAAGCATTTGGATGAATAGAGACCACAGAGTGTCTCTGACAGAATTTCCATTGAAAAAGCTCTTAATTATTCTCCACAGACACATTTTTTGCTGAAGATAACTGCACCCTTCGTAACAATACCAAAGAAAACAAGTGTTATGAATAACACTTCATAAAACCATTATTTGTCATGAAGTCATAACAGAAGTAAATCAACTCTGTCAACCACCACTAGAACACCCTGTAAATGAAAGACCAATATGATATTGTAGGTAAGTAATAGACCATTTAGGCACAAAATGCATTTTGCTCCTGAACCACTGAGGATTTTTCCTTGTTTAAGAAATTCACAAAATACACAGAAACTAGATGGAGTTGCACCAGGAGACCTTCTCAAATCTCTGTATCTGTGCACAGCCGTTGTCAAAAAAACATTCTCTAATGTTGGCCATTTTTGTGTTTGACTAGACTGAATGACTCAGTTTCCAAGGTATTTTTTTATCATCCCTGGAATTACAGAAATAGAATGGCATGTATTTCTTATTCCATTTCCTCCCATCATCGCATGCTGGATCAATACTCACTCAAACATTTACTCCACATAATCAGCAGTAATCTTGCTCTCACTCTAATCGTCACTCCCTTAACTTCTTATTAAACAACACACATTAAAACTGATGTGTCATTTGAGTCAATGACAACTTGACAACTCATTTTCCACTAACAATTTTTGAACCTTCTCACACTTTCCTCCTCTACCTCAACTGTATCTGGAAAGATTCAAGTCAGTCCAAATTTTCACCATTCAGTACAAACATTTTGAAGCCAGAAAAAAGCTAATTGAAAAATGCAAGTTCTATGATGGTTTTTGTTTTTAATAGTTACAAGCACAGTTCCTGATCTGTTGGTTTCTGGTTGGTACTTAACAGACAAGGCTCCATTCAGAAATCTGATGAGGTATGGTGTAAAATAGTTGGGACTATGACCTGCTTAGATTTTTATCACTTTTTTTTTGAGCCATGTGTTGTGTATATCCATACACAAGTAATCCACTTATTAACAAATTGTCATCTCCTCTTACATATTTTTTTACTTTAAAACTACTGTCTGAACAAGCGCATGCAACCCAAAATATTACTGTACTAGCTAAAAGGACAGGTAGAAAGCACAAAGATAAAACAAACATTAAAGAAAGGTACTAGTCATTTTTCCATTTCTGAATAATCTGCTAAAATTGATACTGTAATATTTAAACTACCTTCAAAGTAAACTGTCACACCAGACTTCTTATGCAAAGGAATAATCATCTTTCCTTCCCCCCTCCCAAAGTAAGTAACATTCCTTGCACAGGCAGCTGGACATTTGTTAATCATTAACTGCTTTGAAATAATGATGGAGAGAAACTGCTAGCTATTTCTCACGATGGTACACCAGCAAAATCTTTCAAACAGAAGATATAGTGAATACTGTAAAATTATTTACAGTAGGAAAAAGATGCTGTATTATCATAGCTCATTCAATATCTTGGTGACAATATTTGTCATTGTGAGCAAGACTTTCTGTGTTCAAACCTAAGTAATTAACTCAGAAATTTCATCAATTAAAAATTGCACTTTTAGCTAAAACAGAAAGAGATATCTTTTAAGAATATGAACTATGCTGCTAACATCTCAAATAATAAAATAATACATATGACCAGAATTGCAACACCAGATATAATAGAGGCATAACCAATGCACACATTCCAATCTTATCTAGAATCGCTTTGATTCACTCTACCTTGCTTTCATTACAGGAAGGGCACAGCAAGGGCATTCCTCTCAGATCAAACAGAAAATTCCACAGACAGAAGTTTCCACATGTCTGATTCGTTGCAGATTAAGCCCTTATCATTAGACAGCAATCTCTAATTTTCATAGAGACAGGATATACCCTGTCATGGCAAATCTACGGGCAAAGCGGGGAGGCAGATTAAAAAAAAAAAAAAAAATAGAATGGAGATGTATTCCCTGGGAAAGAGCGATATATGTNAATCTTGGGGAAAAGGGGGGGGAGAAAATAAAAAAAAAAAAAAACAGTAGAATGGAGATGTATTCCCTGTGAAAGAGCGATATATGTCACTCTCACAGCTTTGGAGAAATGGAGGGGACAACATACCAACAATAAAGATCACATACATAATTCCATGATCCATAATTCCACCATAAACTTCTTTGCACTGAAAGTGCAAAGCTGAGCTACCAAATTCCCTCCCTCTCATAAATACAACCAGGACTACAGGCAACACATACAAGAAGTCTGTATACATTTTTAGCATATTATTCATACACTCTATTCACTTTCAGCATATTATGTTACCAGTATCTTCATTTTTTTACCCACATGAGTGGATCAGCTCTGTAATGCCCATGTACATTAACAGTAACACTAAAATCAGAAGGCTATTCTGTTATTATGCTTCTTGCATTTTGAAATTTGTAATATAATAACCTTTTAATCCTTAAATCCTACACAAAATATGAACAAGTGCACCATGATCAGCAACTTCAAAACCAAAACTTGGAAATTTTCACTTTCTTGTGTATAGAGATAGTTTCAGGCTTCTTGCATCAGCAAAATAAAAAACTTTTACATAAACACCCAAAATGATTGATTTAAGAAACATGCAGATTTTGGAAACGATTCATATCAGTGAGGATTATTCTAGGTAGAAGATTAGTCAACAAAGCAATGCAATTACTGAATTTTCTATGTGTAACTTTCCCAACATACAGGCAGATATTCAGTTCTGTTATCAGCAATACCACACTGACAAATCTGCAAAGACACAGAACTCTGAGCCAAAAGAACTATTAACGACCACCACTACTAGTAGGTCAAGTCAATTTATATCCACTAACTCAGCAGTTTGCTCTTTAACCCTAATGCCAATCCAAACTATGCAACTACTTATAAGAACCATGAACATATTGACTATCCTTGTTCATCAATAATTTTAAATTAAAAAGTAGCAGCGATTAGAATCACAGATAGAACACAAGGAGCTTGGGGAAACCTCATTTCTGAACACAGAAATGATTTGTTGCACTCCTGTTGCTAGATTCTTTGGACACTTCTGTTCTTCCAAAAATCCGTCTCTGATGGCACTGGAATGCTAGAGATTTTCTTTTCTTGAGCCACATGGAGAGCGATGAATTGAAAATTCATTTTTGGTCACATTCAGATGTCCAGTATAATAAAGTCACAGATGCAGTAAGAACGATATACAGATTAAAAAACAGACCTGCAAAACCTAGTTTCAGCAAAGCCCAAAGTATTTTTAAATCCAAGTTCTAAAGCTGCAACTACTGCATGTAATAAGTTCTGGAAGTTTGCCAAATACTCATGTAGGTTTGTCCTTTGTTAAATATGTCCAAATGCTGTATGATTAAAGTCTGAAATCTTCAAAGAAAAGAATAAACATTACGCAATCATTTCAAGCTCCCCTCCTTTGACCTTAATATGTACTTCAAAAGCTCAGCAGATGCTTAGTAGGAAATAAATCCCCAATTCAACAGATGTCCTAACAGTGATATAGCAAGATGCACCTTCCATAGCTTTTGGCAACCCTTCCCTTTTAGTATTCCTCTGCTCACAAGCACTTTTCAAGTCAAAGAGAGACCCAAGCAAGTTAATAGGCCCTTAATATCTATTCTGCTGCCTGAACTGTTTGCTGTTTATAAGGTAATCTTTGGGACCACATGTGGCTTAGCCCCAGTTCATCTCCTACAGAGACACAGCCCCCAGGCAGCTCTGTTTTCATCAAACCAAGCTGTAACCCAATCAACACCTTTCACAACAGAACAATCCCTTACTTTCAGCATGCCTGCAGTAGAGGAGGGGAGCCTCAGCTTTTGTATGGGATCCCTATTTGGCAGCTAAGGTGATGTTTTACTCAGTAGGATACCTAAGAAAACTCAAACTACTTTGGAAGATGCCCCTGCCAACAGAAAACATATGATGAATATGTTTGTCTAAAACTAATTCGGCTTTTTCCAAAGACACATTCTAAAAGCTGCATAAACAACCTAATAGCACTTTGGAAGCTGCCACCATCACAAATGCAAATTCCATGGTTCCCTTCAAGCCTAAGAAAGAAAAGTAATTCCCTAGCTGCAGGCTGCTCAGGACCTTGGTGCAAACCCGGGCCTCCTTAACCTCTGTCAAACTGAAACCCGACATGAGCTCCAAATGCCAGGCTTAGTTTGATGCACCTAAAAAGAAACACAAATGCAACAGCATCATATCACAGTTTAACCCAGTGGCACCATTAGCTCTAGGCCTTAGAACGAACATAATCACACCGTCAGTCCAGTCCAGTCTAGTACAAAGCTGCAAACTGGAGTCAAAAGCAGATGGTCCCTGACAGGTTAACCAGGTAACCTCTTCTGAACCAGAGTACTAACATGCACTCAACTAAATTCAGGTGTCAGGCAGCCAGTCCATGGTACCCGCAATCAAGTGAAGTATCTCACACCCAAAAGTTAGTTATCTCCTAGTAAAATACTTTCTGGATCGCTTTTCATGGATAGCAGCAAATTTAGGCCTTGTCCTCAGTCTAAAAGATAGTGGGTCCCTGACCTTTATTTCCTTAATCAGACACAAATTGTGCTGAACTCTTAACAGACAAGATTTTAGATTTCTAATACTAGAGGAGATCTAGAAGTACAAAAATCATTCTTAGTAGGCTGCTGTTACAACTATTTGTACTGTCTCATAAAAGAGAATCTATGTGGCCAAATGCCTCATTTTTAAAGCCATAACAAATGGGCGGAAAATATATTTTAGTTGCATGAAATTTGAAGCAAATGTTTTTTAAACTCAAAATACTACTCAATTTAGGCACAGTTACTTTTTTTTTAACATAAATAATTTCTTCTCCCACAGTGGCACACGTTTGCCTTAATGCCACTGAAGAAAAATGCCATAAAACCAGAAATAAACCATACAGATCATCTTCTGCATCAGCTTCACTCTCTTTTCAACATCATACGGAACACATCCAAACCCACTGGGTATCCTTAACTAGAAAGCAGAAAATAATACCCTATTTTAGAAATAGTCTAGCCAGATTTTTTTAGTATCTGTAATTAACAACCACAAGTATGCCTCCTCAATTTAAGTGCCCCACACAGATCTCTCCCATCTTGCAGACTAAGCTAGAATTTCAGCTCTGCTCCATATATATAGCATGCTAGACTACCACTGAAAATTATGGTAGGAAACAGAGGTCATAAAAACATGGGATAAATGCTTTAAAAAACAGGTCATTGTGTTTGGGTGGGCATAATACCATAAGTGGCTTTATTATTTATTGTCACAACAACCTTTCTTCTGGTGGCTCTGGAGAAGCTTGATAAGGACTCTTCTGCAAAGGATTCACAGGAGTGTCAGTGGGAGAGTTGAAATGTGCAAACCTGCTCTAGGGTCAGTGAAGTTGTTCTCATGCTGCTCATCTTTCTCAATTCAACACCAAAGGGAGAGAATGCCCAGGCAAAGAACAAAATAAATATGCCACTAGAAAAAGTCCTCAACATGGACCAGCATAAAAATATCTTTCCAGAGCAGTTAACTGCCAAAGTAATCCTTACTTGCCCCTGCCCCCTTTTTTTAAGTGTTTTAAGTGTTATTTTTACAAAACTCTCCTCATAGAGAAGGCTAAAGAAATGACTATTTCTGCATCTCTGACCTAAACTACTTCATGCTTCCAGAACAGCTATATTGTTTATTTAGTACAGATAAACTAAAACTTCTTGAACAGATATGTTCCTAAAATTTCTCAAAACACAAAAAAAAACCCAACCCAACATACACTTTTATCCTGATACACACAAAAATACATCTCTCAAACTCAGAAAACGTTACTTTAATTCTTTCAAGAGCTTTGATTACACAGTATTCAAACAAATAGATCGTTGCCCTTGTACTATTTTCCAAAGACATAAATTTAACAGTTTGTATTCAAATTTCAGGTATTGACCTGAAATTCTGTTCGAGATGTCAGTGTGCCAACTGACCAGCCAACTTCAGAATCCAAAAGTAATCTGCATAAGTCCTTTGCTTAAGAAAAAACTCCTGTCTGCTGACTAGAATGTCATTCAAACCTCCAGCATACATTGGAATTAGGTTTTCTCTTAATTGAAAACTGAAGTGCTGATGCAACCCCTCATTTAAACGATTAACCTTCCAAATTAACATTTACAAGCTTAAGAATTTAACTCTAACTTGGAGTTTACAGAACCTAGTAATCATTCTGGGTGGGTGGTTTTTTTTTTGTTTTGGCTGTTTTGCATGTTGAGCGTTGTTCAGGCTATTTTTTGCTGTTGTTTTAGGTTTGGGTTTTGGTTTTTTTGGGTTTTTTTTAGTTTGGGTTGGTTTTGTGGTTTTTTTTCAAACTGCATCAGAATAATCTTAAATTCTTACTCTAGGACATGTATGCCTCAGCTACTGAAGAAATTTGGCCGCTATGGCTATATGGGCAAATCATTAACTTCAGTACAATGTAATGTGGCAGTACAGAATGCAGTGTAGGAGGAAAAAAATTTATCCAAAAAGCTAATTAGATACCTGGGAGATTAGTCTGTGCTCTGAGCTTCACTCATGACTGTACCCGAGCTAGCTAGGGTGAAAATTTATTGTGCAAAAAGCTGCAGCCGCTTAGTATTCTGTAGAAATAGAGAACCTCTTAATCCATCTCTCTCTTCAAACGTAGTGGGAAGAACTACTGTGCCTTACAGGAACAAAATGCTGTCAGAAGAACCCATTCTATGAGTGTCTTCTTCCTAGTTACTCCTCACTTTTACTGGTCAAAATACTCACATAAGGAATTTTAACTGCAAAACCTATGCACCAATGAGACTGCATCTGTGGACAGAAGCCAAGCAGGAAATGCTATTGTCACAATATTGTCTATAAACAAACCTAGTCCATGAGGTGAAGATACTCTAAGAATTAGTCAATCATATTAAACCCACCTAGAATATTCTTTCCAAAGTATCAACATCACCTAATCAATTACAATTTTTAATTTAATGTTTAACAGCTTTCTTACAAAAATATTTACTCAACATATTTTTCTGTTCATAGTTTTTGGTGACTACAATCTGACAGATCTTCAAAGACTCAGAATAAACACTAAGGCAACATATAACATGGAACTTGTAGAAGAATGGAAATTATTTAAGAACTTCTTGATGCCTTTTTTTTTTCCTTTTTCTTTTTTTTATTTTAAACTGAGAGAAACTGAGTTTTTGCATATCCTGATGTTTATATCCATGACTTATACAATAAGTCATATTACATAAGTCATATACAAAGTATACACAAAGAGCAACTTCAAGATGCAGCATTCAAGGAAAGAATGTGAAGAAAGTCCTGGATTTGTAAGGCTGCTCAAGTACAATTAACTTAAAACCAAATCATACTAATCTCAGTTTTGATTAAAAATGCCTCCCCTATCTCCAAGTATTTTATGACAATATCTGTACAACAAACAGACAGAAAATATTCCCAAGCATTGGAACTTGTGTACAGTTAAACTGCTTTTGGTTTGTGCCAGCTACCACTTTTTCAAAGAGCAGGGGGCACAGTGAGGAGTGAACTGCAGGATCAGCATTCCCAACAGATGATCTGGGTACAGCCACCCTTCCTCAAGGTATGAGAGTTGTTGGTACAGATGCAGGCCAGTTGGTTTCTCTTCCAGAAAACGGTGCTGGTTCAACAGCTATCCAGTGGGTACTTTTCTTTTCTGCTCCACTGATGATCATAGCATTTAAACTTTGCTAATGGCAGTCTTCAAAAAGGTCAAAATCCGAAGATCACTGAAGAAATGGAACCCTTATGTATAAATGTTAATCATATCCTGTTTTAAACTAATGGATTTACATGAACGCTACAAAGCAACGTTCACATACTTATTACATGTTAGCCATGCTCTGTTCCTTTTATGAGTGTAATTCAGTACTTTGCTTTACACAGTTAAAATCCTATTCATTCACCTTAATGAATGTCTTCCCAGCTGGAAATAGTTCTAGTAATATTAAAAATAGCATCCTACAGCCACTAAGCTTTATTGATGCTATTTTATGCATACAAAGATAGTGCAATAAAATTAATTTTCTTCCATATGCCTCAGCTAATTTTTTTTTACTTGCTCCTTTAATATTCTTTACCAAAACAAATCATTTTTCCTTATCACAGTAGCAAGGTTACACTTGAAAGTTACATGGTTCCAAGGGAAGACTACACAAGAAAGATAAGCATGTGAATGTTACAAACCACGTGTGACTTGAAAACTCCCCAAACAGAAAATAACCAGACTGGGAAATTAGTTTAATTAGTTTAATCACCTTAAACTTTGTTCGTATTGTTAAAGCAGAATTACTGTTATTCTATAACACTTAAGGCCTAATAACTAATTCAGGTTAATGAAAGAGCAGTAAGATTCCTGGTAACAAATAACTGTATGCTGTGGACACAAGTAATAAGGTTATCATGTATGAGATTCAGACTGTCACATCATCCTTTACACCATTCTGGAACTAGGTTATGTACTGCAAAATACCCTCAGTTGCAGAAGTTTAGAAAACACCTGCTGGGAGCCTTGCAAGTTGAACTAGTTGCTAAGTTTCTGGTAACACTCAGTTTATAAAATTCACTGTGGCTTGAAATCTTGCTGCGCAGGGCCTACATGTAACACTCAGCATCTGTACGTACAAGGATTCTAAATGCAACCACTCAACTGGTTAGTTACAACAGACACTGTGGAAGTCATTACTTAAACCTTCCTTCATTTCTGCACATCACTTTCAGGATGGGCTCCCATCTTCCCTACACGTTTCACTGAGACCATGGCATCTACACACCCAGAGTCTGCTGGCTCCCTTAGCTATCCAAGTTTTGAACACTAGAAAGAAGGCAAAACCATAAGAAAACAACCTTGAAACAAGATAAAAACAGCTCTCAATAATAAGCTAGAAGTCCTAATATCTCAAAGAAAAGAGCAATCTGCTTGGCAAAAATTCTTTGGAGAAGGCCAGATACAAGTTTTTCTCAGTCTCATTTTTACAGCTGAAAATCAGTGTGGACAGTTGCTCACCACAGGCTGGTGCTCCCATCATAGTGTCCCATCCAGCCCCGTGAGTGACACTGTTCACCTGCCTATACAACTGGAAGAAGTACTATGAGTTCTTCCCAACACCATTTTTACAAACTAGAGCTTCCATCTTTCAATTAACCTTCGAGGAGTGCAAATACTCAATGGAAATGCCCCATCCTTGTATTTCAAAACCAAAAAGTAAACAGGAAGACATTCCCCTTTTTCTCTCCTTGCCCACTGGTATGAAAACTGGGACAAGGGAGTTTCAGTATTGCCTTGGTCCCACAAAACTTCTGCTTTAGGTTCTCCTCTGGCAATTGTTTCTGTAATTCTTTCGAGTTTTTCTAAATTGAAGTAGCAGCATCGTATTGACATGATTTATCTCACTTTTACTGCTCAGTGCTAATGGGATTTAGATGGTGCATGGGTTTTTCTTGTGCACATGGGGATCTGCATCAACACAATGCCTTTTATTATTAATACACACCAATGTGCTCAACTCCTTATCAAATTCTTTGAGAAAATATTTTACTGCTGCTTTAGCAGGCAATTTGTATAGCCAATTGGTCATATCAATTCACAGCCTTCAATTCTGCTCACATATAAAAAGCTGTCTTAAGTTCCAAGTTCTCCTGAACACATAGCTAAAGGATAAACTTTGTTTATACTTTGTTTAAACTTTGCTTTGTTGTATAAATTGAGAGCACAAAAATCTCATTCTAACATTTTTCCTCTCATATTGCTATAATATCCCAAAGTCTCCATTTATCATGCAATTTAAGTTTTATTTCTGTGCAATAACAGTCACAATGCACTGTTGTACTTCTGAATCATATATTGAGCTATGACCTCTGATCTCTCTCCCTTACCCACTTGGGTTCCAGTTAACAATTTACGAGCTGAAGATAGCATGAGACTGAACCTCAAAATAATCTCATTAGTATCATTTATTTTCTTTAGTCATACTTTCAATCTCTATAACTTCCTGAGGAAATGGGTTTCATGACTTTATTACACTTCATGTGAAAAATACTTCCTTTTATCTTAAGAAAGGAAAAATACTTCCTTTGAAACCTGTTAACTGTGTGTGCCCTATTTCTTGCATTGAAAAAAACAGCCAGTGACATAGGTGCTACAGAAACGATTGCAGTTTTCTAGAACTATCATCATGCTCTTCTTTTCTGACCGTTATTGCCTTTTCAGGCTTAGGAATACTAAGAAACCTAAAATATGACTGACTACCAAATTCACCCTTAACGTACCTTTTTTCTGTGTCTACTTGAAAAGCATCAGAGCAGTCAGGGAACTAAGTAATCAAAGCAGCTCCTGAGTTTGGATTTACTGGTGTTTAGTGCTCCCTGTTAAGAGATTCACTTCTAATGGTTTGGACACAACTGCAGATAACAGAACCTATGAAAACCCACTGACCTAAACCAAAGGTAAGCCTTGGAAAACAAAATCCAAGACGTAGCGGCAAAGATATATTAAACTCCCTGGTGAAAATACCAGAACTACAGGTACAAATATCAAATACTCAGTACCATTTCCTACCTTTTGAATTGTAAAATTAAAACAAACTTAACATGGAAAAGACTACCTAAAAGTCAAGAAAAATCAGTGCATGGAACTACCTATTTGGCGCTTCTATCATCATCTAGTCTACCTGCAAATGTGATTGTTGTCCTTAATTTCTTATAAGCAAGGGATAAAAGAATTCCTCTGAGCCACTGAATAGTTAAATGTTGACTCAGAATAAGTTCTGAAATCTGATTTATCCATCTTTGAAGTGACAGTGTAGTAAGATGCTCTTCAAACACTGCTGGATGAGACATAGCTCAGGGGTAAAGTCAGAAGAACCTCTCAGCAAGCTGAAAAAGTTAGCAAGTTGCTTGACAGACCTTTCACAAATTCTTCAGTGCGCTTTGTTGGCTGATAATCAGTCTGCTCCCTGTATCAAGGCCAGTCCATTTTGAAAAACATGACAAATATTCAGACACTGCAGTATAAAGAGTGCCTTCAAGAACAATTCTGATGGCATTTTACCAAAATAAAAAGTGTCAATCCAAATTTTAAGCTACATTGTCAAGTTTGTACATACTCAGTGTCCTTTCCTGAATTCCTTAAGATCACCATTTGATGGAAAAAACACATCAACCAAACTGAAATAAACACTTTCTTCCCCACACCAGTGTCATAAGTGGAATTTGTTCAATAAGATTAAAAACTAGCAACCGCTCTTTACCACCACCCCATTCCCACCAAATCCCTCTACTTTCATCCCTGAAGAACTGCAAACACTAGATACCAGATATGAATACAGACAATGCCTCTGCCCTGCCTTGAAAATACAGAGCCACTGTTCTGGACAATATTATTAAACAGAAGCTGGCTTTGCCCCAGGCTGGGCCAACTTTGTAAACCCAGCTGATAAAAAGCAACTTACTTAAACTCACACCAATTCGTCAGTCAAGTAAAGTAGCTTTATGCCAAAAGACTAGAGAGGCAACACATGCAGACAACTAATTCTGCCATGGTAGTACCATCACAAAAACACACATACCTGCCCACATACCCATAAACAGGTTCATTCTGTCACTTACTTGTATCTATCACTCAGATGATAAATTGCCAAACATAGACTCATTCTGTAGGACAACTAGAGACACTTTTAAAACACGGTAACACACAGTGAACTTTATTGTACTTATGTCAAAAGAAAGGCATAAGGATACACAAATCAATGTTCTGCACAATACCAGATGGCCAAAAGTGAAACTACAAGGTCTTGGAAAGAAAGTATTCAATCCTCCACTTTTAGAAAATCTGTTCCACCATCTTAACTATGCGCTTTGTTAAAAGCAAAGCTAAGGGAAGCATTGTTACATTTCTACCTGTAGAGCTGGTTCTTTAGCCACAAACCACATAATTTAATAACTGACTTTCTAGAGAAGAAAAAATAGTCAGGAACAGTTTGCTCACCCAAACCCTAAAGAGTAAAGTGGCTTCATGAGTCTCTATTACCCACATTCACAATTGTGGGAAGCATATAGAACACACAGAATGACTACTGGATGAATCAGACATCATTCCCATCTTTTATTCTCAGTTACAAGTTTTTTTTTTCTTTAAGACATAGATCACATATGTCATCATTTACCTACATGTAACCTGTAGACAAATTTTGCACCAGATTCCTCCTCAGTTTATTTCAAGATGCTTAGATAATTGCAAAGTATCCATGCTCTACCTTTATCAAAGACATAAATAGATAGCTACTCAGACATCCAACCAAAATTTTAGAAGTCAGCACTAGAATTTTACTGAAAAAAATTTATGTTTCTTCTGAACACATGACACTGGAAAAATTCTCACATTGCTCATTAATGTATGCATTATTAATGAAATAAGGCAACAGTTCAGTCTGTTTGATTCATATGAGATTTTTCTAAGGCTGCATCAATGCTTTCTTTGGCAGAAGCCTTTTGATGAAGAAGGCACTGCTTACTAACTTTTAGGTGGGCACCTGTAAACTCTGAAAGTAACTAACAAAACCAGCATGTATGGCAATATCACACACATGCATACCTCCAGTAAACGGAGCAAAAGATATGTCACTCAAAACTGAAAAGTATAACAGTCCCACTGCCCACAAGACAGCATGTGTGTGTTCACATGAGGCAGACCTCCATTTTATATCAAGAGTATTACTTTTTCTGAGTGGCACAGATTTTAAGACTTAAGCATGGCTTTAGGTAGGCTGGATGGAAGTGGGAATATTAGAGAGAAATTACTTATCAAATGTATAAAAATAATTTCACTAAAGTAGCAGACACAACAATATACACTGTTGGTAGCATCTTTCTGTTTTAACAAAAACACCTATGTCAACTGCGACAATGCGGCTTCTCTTACCTCTTTCCTGGCATTTGATTTCATTTAGTATATACAAATAACAGAAAACCACCTTACCTTTTTCTTCGTCTATTCGAAAAACTCCTATACCCGATCCATCTCTGATGGAATATCTGATCTCTCCATCTCGTCCTGCATCTTCATCATAAGCAGATACTGTCATTACTGAGGAGCCAACAGGAGCATCTTCTTTTATAAAGCCTTTATCTGCAAATATGGAGAACCGTGGAGGGTGCAAGTTTTCATTCACATCAACTATCTCAACCTCAACGTAACACATAGAGGACAATGAAATGGGTTTTCCTTTGTCCTTGGCCCGCACGGTCAAGTTATAAAGTTGTTTCTTTTCATAATCTAGTCTTTGTACAATACGTATCGCTCCACTTAGTTTGTCAACGTCAAAGGTGCCATCTCCACTGTCCAAAAGACTGTACCGTACTTGACTTGACTGGCCTAAATCAGGATCGTAGGCTTCTAGCCACGTAATAATAGTTCCCTCGGGAAGATCTTCTCTAATTTTCACATGATAGTTAGAAGGAATAAACTTGGGAGGATTGTCATTCACATCTTCTACAGACACTTTCAAAATAACAGTTGAAAATAATTGAGGTTCTTCAGTAGGTTGGTCCCTAGCCTCGATTTTCAATAAATAGACGTGCTGTTCTTCCCGATCCAGGACTCCTACAACTTTCACAACTCCTGTCACAGAATTAATAGTAAACTTGTCTGTATCTGTAAGAAGAGAGTATTTGACTTCTCCATTAGCCCCCAAATCTTTATCAGTAGCTCCAATTTGAATTATTTCACTGTTGGGCTCTTTGTTTTCACTTACTTCAACAAAATAACTGTCCTGGAGGAACTCCGGTGGGTTGTCATTAGCATCCAAAATTTTTATATCTAAAAGGGCCCAGGCAGACTTCTGTGGTATTCCAAGATCATAGACAGTGATATTGAGGGTATATTTATCTTTTAGTTCTCGGTCAAGGGGAGATAAAATTTTCAGCACTCCACTTTCCATATCAACAATGAAACTACTGTCTTCATTACCTGCAGAAATAACATACACCAGCTTCCCATTGAAGCCAGTATCAAGATCAGTAGCATCCATGGATATTATGCTGGAGCCCACAGGTTGGTCTTCTCTTATCTCAATGCTACTGGGGAGAGTACTTCTAAACTGAGGTGCATGCAGATTCATAGAGTGAGTATCAAAGAAAACATCCTCAACTTCTCCACGATTGTGCAACTTATTTGCTTGTAAGAGTTTCTCTGCAAGCATTTTGGCAACACCAGTTTCTTCACATGGCAAGTTGACTGGTTTGCGACTATTAGCTACAGTTATGTTGATATACAATGGTTTTGCAAAGTTCTCTCCATCTGTAGCTGTAATTTTCAAACTGTAAAAAGACATTTTAGCACCTGGGCCATCTATTAGTGACTGTTTGAGAGAAAGGACTCCAGAATTTGGGTTTAGGCTAAATAAATCCAGTTCATTTCCAGATTCAATTTGGTATCTTACCAACTGGAGCTCATCAGCATCAATAGCAGATACTGTTGTTATTTGTTCTCCAACACCAAGATCCCTGGGGATTATTCCCTCACAATTTATTTTCTCAAACAGAGGTATATTGTCATTCAAGTTGTTTAAAGTAATAGTAACAGGAACTTCAACTTCTCGACGATATGGTACACCCCAATCAGAGGCTCGAATCCTTAAATTGTAAACCCTTGGCATCAATTCATAATCTAAGTCTTCTGAAGTACTAATAATCCCACTGAAATGGTTAATCACGAATGGCAAAGGATTTAGGTTTGCAATGCTGTAGGTCACATAACCATTTTCCCCTTCATCAGGGTCTTTTGCACTTACTCTCATGACACTTGTACCTATTGGCACATTTTCATCAAAGGAGGCTTTATAGGATGTCTGAGTAAATTCGGGAGGATTGCTGTTCATGCCCAGTACCTTAATTAATACTTTTGCAGAAGCTCTTCTGTCACTTGTCACAACTTCAAGTTCAAAATGGGATGCATATTGTGCTTTTATGGGTTCTAACGTGGTAATAAGACCAGTGTGAGGGTTTAAACTGAATTTTACTTTTCCTGGGGTGTTTTTAAATACATATTTTACATGTGGGTAACTAGGTGCAGCTTTCACCATTATCACAGGTGTGTTTGGAGGGGCAAATTCACTTACTTCAGCTCTGTATATATCTTTTTCAAATCTAACAGGACCAGACTTAAACTGTGGTGATGTCACATGAACAACTTTTACAGAAGAAAATTGTGGGGGATTCCCTTTATCTTTAGCTTGCAGGGTAAGGTTGTATCCAAAAGGGTGACTCTCCCAGTCAATGGGACCAATGGCTTTTATTCTGTATTCTTTGCCGCCTGGAACAGACCTCACTGTTTTGAACTGTTGAAGCGCATCTCCTGCAACAATATTTAATGATGCTATTTCCCCATTTGAACCCTGGTCGTTGTCCTCTACAGTTACAATTGCATACGTTGGATCTGTGTCTGATTCTGATGGAGTCAATGGAACAGCTGTAATAACAGGGGCATGTTCATTCGCTTGCTCTACATGAACAGTTAGTTTTGCCATACTGCTTATGCCACTGCTACCATACAACTTCAGCCCACGGTCCACTGCAAGAATTTCCATCTCGTAACGCTTAGTGTCCGAGTAGTCAAGCCTACCAGTTAGAACTACCACTCCACTAGTTGGATGTATAGCAAACACATCTGTTCTTTCTTTAAAGCTATAGTAGAACTCTCCATTTGTTCCTATATCTGCATCTGTTGCACTGACTCTTGCGATGCTGGTCCTTATTGCTGTGTTTTCAGGCAAAGAAACACTGTAAGATGTTGGAGAAAACAAAGGCCGCAAGTCATTTATATCCAGAACCTGTATCCTGACGTTCGTGCGCGTTTCAGCATTTGTATTTTTTTCAACTGCTTTAACAGTCAGCATATAATGGTCTTTCACCTCTCTGTTAAGGATAGCTGTGTTTCCTCCCTTGGTCCGTATTCTCAAAAAGCAAAAGTTTCCAAGAACATACTCTTCAGCTTTGAATAAGTTCTCACTGTCACCAGAAATAATTTTGTATCTTAAGTCCCACAGCGGATTTGTAATGTAAATGCCCATTTTCACTGGATGCCCAACGTAAGTCTTGGCTGCAGAATTCTCATACACAGTGGCATTATACTGTACTTGTGTAAATTGCATTGATGGAGCATGATGTGGCCTTTGATTTCCTTCACAGTTTCCAAAATGCTGCACCAGCAGCATCAGCAGCAACAGCATAGTCAAGTATCTTCCCATGGCAGCAATTACAAAGAAACCCTGAAACAAGAAAGAGATGTGGTAAGACTTACGACTGTTCAAATGTTTATCAAATAAACACTGATGCTTAGTTCAGAATTAATAGTTAATAAAACTGTAAGTTACACATCTAGATTATAGCCTTTTCTTGCAGAAAGTTTCAAAATTATTTGCAGTAATAGAAACACAGATAAATTAAAAACTCCTAAAAAAAGCCAAGAATCCATTACATCAAAAGCCTAGGAATTACTAACGCAACACGAGGGGAACACAGAGTTAAGCTCAAATGAACAACCCCACGAAGCAACATGCTAGAAGAAACATGCCAATGCTGTCTGCTATGAGCAAACAAACTAGGTCTGAACTAATCTGGAGCAGTGAACACTCACTGCAGTTCTCTACTTCATAAATGACATTGACTTCTAGTAAAAAATTCTCCTCTGTCATTTCATTTAGACTGTAAAATGGCTGATGTCCAACTATGTAGAAGAAAACTGCAAGAGGTGGCTTGATATTACCATGAATTCTTTAAAGTATCCTATGTGCACCTGTTCCAAGAATTATAAATATTATAAACAGAGAATAATTCTTATTGTATTCCCTCCAGCTCTGACTACACTTGTAAGAGTAGTGCTTATCATAAAAAGAAAAAAAAAAATTATCAAGCACCACTAAGTTGTAAAGCCCATAAAGAATGAGACTTATTCCTTTATTCCCCTCTCAGAACAGATCTGAAAAAAATTAGTATCAAGAGCTATGAGAACAGGAATCTATCAAAATAACTGGAGGAACATTTCAGCCAAGTTTCTCCAACACACTCCAGAAATGACAAGGAAAGAGCCTGGAACAGCAAGACAGACATAGAGCACACCCTCACTGGATTTGCCTTTTGTCAAAAGGAAAGAAGTCAGTGTAGCATTTTCACTACCTAAATCGAGGCAAGACTGTAGTAGGAAGGAAGGCAGAAACCTCAGGAACAAGACATCTGGAACCACCTTCTTCATCTGGGTTTACAGGGACAGTCTTTACTCCCCCAAGTCTCACAGGATAACAAACCAAAGCTTCAGAAGGCTCCCTCAACAAGCCCAAGCTTTCTACAAGATCTTGGGCGCAAAATTTCTTTCCAGCAGGTAGAAAGCCCTCTAACATTGTCTTGATTGTTTTGATTAAGTAGTACACATTCATTTCTTTCTCCTTTCCCTACTTATCATTAAATTTTTTCTCTTACCTCTCCTTCTGAGTTTTCCTCCCTGGCCAATCTGCTATACAAATCATAGTAACTACTCACTGTGTCCTTCTTTCATTGTTCCTGACCTTTTTTTCCCCCACATTTTAGCCCTAGTTTGCCCTTATCCTATTCTTTGGCTGTCAACCTCTCCTAAGTGCCTATCTTCACGCTAGTTCTGTTCACCTCTGCTAAAATAATGTTGTCTCCTCATCATGTTGTCTCACATCATGAGACATCTCACATAATGTTGTCTCCTTCCTCCACTTGCATTTTCTCTTACAATTATTATTATTATTCTCCGTTCTCCCTTCCCTACTTCCTACCTGCTCAGGTACATACGTGAAAGACCACACTGGCTGACATTCTATGGATTTACTCTGCCCACTAGCAAACAATAGAGCAAATTAATCCACTTCTGTCAACAGTTCACTTCAAAACCTCAGAAGAAGGAATTCTGACACAGGCATTACTAAGTCAATGATTTTGACAGGAATTTAAGACTCAGATGCACACAAACTATAGGAAGTACTGCAGAGGAGTAATGAAAAGGAGTATCCTTTTGGAAAAAGAAAAAAAAAATGTGTCTGTCTTCCAAATCTAGCATTTAAGTTGCACAATTAAAGCTATAAACATAGCAAACAAAAAGTGAATAAGCAAATAATAAAAAGCATTAAAGCTCTTCAAAGTAAGTCACTAGCTGGAACCAACACTGGATGAAGAAAAGGTTGAGAGGGCAAATGAGTGAGGCTGGAACAGTCACCATTTCAATGGGTTAACAGTATTATTCCTCCCCTATCTACTTTTCTTCCCAGGCTATGATACGTCCTGGGAATACAGAGACACTTGAGTCTCCAGGGCTTCATGCCCTAGCATACTGTCAAGTCAACAAATATTTGCTTAAAACCAAAACAACAAACAAACAAAAATTCCCACACACAACCAAATTTCTGCAATGAATAATTGATATCAGTACTTCCAAAACTCTGAAAATTTTGAGATGCCACCAGACTGGCCTAAAGGCAATGTTAAGAAGATTGCTTAAAACGCCATTTTAAAACAATCAACAAACCCAGCTTTTCCTCCATCTTGCTGGAATTTTGGAAGCCATCTATTACCAAAATCTACTTAATGATCAAATTTTATGGTGATCTGATCAGACACTTCCCTCTTTTCTCCCTCAGTTACACTACGATTTTTATTATTATTAATTTATACTGAAGCCCAAAACTTCTGATGCTGTTGCACCTGCTAACTCATTGCCTAAGCTGATGTTTGGCAACAGGCTATTTGAAGCTGTAGATTTTTAATGTAAAACATTGTATCTGTATCTTTTATCGTCTGCTTCTCACGTCTCAGGCACCTTAGACAGGACGTGTACCACACTAAGATGCACTGAACTGCATCAAGATATCCAAACTTCTCATTAATATTCAAAGCTGAACACATGTGAATGTTTTATTACTACTGTAAACATTTTTCTGTGCCATAATACCTTGAGCACTTTTTGCTGCTCTTCTGTAATAACTTCAGGTCTGCTCAGAACCAGCAACAGCCAGCCCATTACAAACAATAACGCAACCACCAGTAAGAGAATCCATTCCTCAGCAGTAACCCATAAGACTTGCTGAGTCACAACCAAGAATGTAAAAGCATCTCTCAGCTGAACAGTTAACCATGCCAGATAAAAACAAGTTAGCAATTTATTTTACACAACACTATTTCCATCTTGTCTTAATTTACATAGCTACTAGAAACTCTGTTGACTAGGATTATCCAAAAATCAACATAGTGTAATCCTGGAAAATATCTAAAGTATTAAGCAATTCCAGTTACAAAGACAGTTAACTACTAAGAGAAAGTATGAAAGTATTAAGATAAACTGATAATGTGTTAGTTATAAACTCAGATGGCTCATTTAAGTGTGCCAGAATGACTGAATTTCAGAAACACTTCAGCCAAAGGCTACACTTGGTACTCTTAAATTTTTATTATCTTTGGAGTATGACCAGTTCAGGATTTTCTGTATTCACACTCAATACATGAGGCAACCATTTGCTTAACAAAACATCATAGCCCTAAGTTTATAAGAAGTGCACACCATAATATTCTGAAAAGCTACTTTCAAACAAACTTTGATTTCCTATCTGGAAATTATTATTCAGATAATTTTTATTTATATGCAAATTCAGCACTCAGATATGTAAGACAGTTTTACTACTTAGTTTCATTGTTATCAAAACTATTAACACATCAAAATGTTAACAGAATTTTTACATGGGAAAAAATACTAACACAACTTAGAAATATTAACTGTCTTCACATTAAAGGTCTAAGTATAATTCTGGAGCTAGCAGAACTCAAATTGATAACTTAAAAATTAAAAGGGATAAGACAGCAGTCATACAAAAGACTTTCTCCTAGCAGGAAGTTTACAGTATTTGGATTTCAAAGTTTGTCGTTTGAGATTTGAAAGTTTTAAGCATAAAATACAGAACTTAGTAAACAGCAATTTCAATGCCAAGTGAGCAAAAAAAAAAAAAAAAAACAAA
>VZRS01011045.1:0-32605 GCA_013398055.1 Ifrita kowaldi | reverse complement strand
CGCCGCGCCACAGCGCACGGGCGGCGGGCACGACAGCCGGGCACGGCAGCCAGCCCCGGCTCTTCCGAAAGGAGCACAGCCGAGCCGGTAGCCCCGCGGCGACCAGCCCGGCTCCAGCTGCAGGGCTTCGAGTCGGGAAACTGGAGCCTCCCTCTCCCAGTGAAGGGGGCGGTGAAGCTGGGGGTGCCTTCAGCTCCAGGTACGCGTAGCTTTGCGTACAGTCGATGTGCGGGTATATATACACATATTGATGTGTACATAAACATACACACTCTACATAGTTACAAACTACGGGTTGAATAGAAGACCCGACTGTTTTCAGTAATGCAACAAATTAGAGCACTAGAACTCTCAACGGAATCATCCCTCTCAGCACCCTGCTGATAATAAACTCATTAAACAAAGAACTCACCAGACCAGCTGGACTCGGCACTCTTCTCACAAAGTCCGCTCCAGCTCAGTTCATCTCCGCACGCTTCCTCCCCCCGCTTTCTTTTTTGTCCTTTGG
Organism: Ifrita kowaldi; assembly: GCA_013398055.1. Lineage (NCBI taxonomy): Eukaryota > Metazoa > Chordata > Aves > Passeriformes > Cinclosomatidae > Ifrita > Ifrita kowaldi. Next base: position 32,097 of record VZRS01011045.1, on the reverse strand, counting down.
AGAAGGCGCGAGCAATACCCCGGTGCCCACACGCTTCTAGAGCGTGAACCCCGCGGCGGCCCTGGCGCTCAGCGCGGCCCCGGCGCGCAGCCAGCGCGGCGCCCGGCCGTACCGCCACAACGCGGCATGTCGGCTCCGACCCATCCGCTGCTGGAAACTTGAACGAGGAGGGGAAGGAAAAATAGNCAACGCCGCTCGAGTCGGCGGGACGGCGCTGCCCCCGCCGCACGCTGCGGGCGCCCCGCAGCAGCGCCTGGCGGCTCCTGCTTGGCGGGGCACAGCCGCGAGCTTAACCGGGAGGCTCCAAGTGGGCTGAGCACGGGAATCTCCCATCCTCTCCCTCCCACGTTAAGTCAAGAATTCTCCTCTTCCTCTCCGTCTCCCTCGCCCTCTCCTTCTCCTCTCCTATTTTTGTTTTCTTCTTTTTCCTTTTTCTCTTTTCTATTTTTCCCTTATTTTTCTTTTTTCCCCTCCTTTTTCTTCTTCCTCTTCTTCTTTTTCCTTCCTTTATTTTTTCTTCAAGGGAGGTGTATTTTTCAAAGCACACCAAAAATGTGCAAAATGGCAACTCCTTCTCCAAAATAATACATCACAAGCAAGCAAGATGTATTTATAATGTGGTTCTCCCTCATTCAAAGTCAGCCCCNGGGGAAAAGAAGAAAAAAAAAAAAAAAAAAGAAGAAGAAGAAGAAAGGCGAGAGAGAGGGAGAGATCCAACTTTCTTAAGACATGTCCAGGCAAAGAACAGGCAGAGTTGAGGAGTTACGGCAGCGGAGAGAGTGAGAGTGGGGACGCTGCGCCGGATCGCCGATTCCTTCCCTCCCTCTCTCCTTCCCCCGCCTCCCTCTCCCCCTCCTTCCCTCCCTCTCCNCACGCTGCGGGCGCCCCGCAGCAGCGCCTGGCGGCTCCTGCTTGGCGGGGCACAGCCGCGAGCTTAACCGGGAGGCTCCAAGTGGGCTGAGCACGGGAATCTCCCATCCTCTCCCTCCCACGTTAAGTCAAGAATTCTCCTCTTCCTCTCCGTCTCCCTCGCCCTCTCCTTCTCCTCTCCTATTTTTGTTTTCTTCTTTTTCCTTTTTCTCTTTTCTATTTTTCCCTTATTTTTCTTTTTTCCCCTCCTTTTTCTTCTTCCTCTTCTTCTTTTTCCTTCCTTTATTTTTTCTTCAAGGGAGGTGTATTTTTCAAAGCACACCAAAAATGTGCAAAATGGCAACTCCTTCTCCAAAATAATACATCACAAGCAAGCAAGATGTATTTATAATGTGGTTCTCCCTCATTCAAAGTCAGCCCCAATTACTCTTCCTCGACAAAGTTCAGGAGATGTTGCACTGCATCAGTGGCAGGGACCAGCTGAAAGGAGGGGCCTTGCTAGGTCCCGAATGGTGTGGTTTATAAAATTTTGGGAAAACTACACAAAATGCTTTAAAAGTTATTTGCCTGAGAGATATAGTGTAACAGTACATTTGTAAGGCACTCTGAGATTCTCAGAAGGTAAAATATTCTTTTGCTAAACAATTTATCCCTAAGGACCTTAAAGTCATGGCCTTCTTCCAAAAGTCAAATTGACATCTGAAGACATTGGATCATTATTTCCTATAAGATACACCACTAAAATCTATCAGCCAAATGAGCATGCAAGATTCTAGGCTGGGAAGAACAGATACAAACTGCAGTACATAAATACTAAGTACATTTCCAAATAGTGCATACATGCCATTTCAGTCTAGGAATGTTCACTTTGAGCAAACCTCTGGAAAGTTTAATGTCAAAATTCTCTGTCCTTATAGATTTCCACAACAGACACAGCTGACTGATTTATTTAGCATCTCATCTTCTTTCTAAAGACCCTAAATGGAATTATACTGAGTCCTTATCCAAGTGCAACTGGGCCAAATGACCTTCTCTTCTGTGAAAACTGCTTCAAAGTGAGTAGCATAAAATAAACTGCATTGAAAATAGCATTCCAGAAAAGGGCTAAAAGGAAATTACTTTAGGCCATTATAGCTAAGGGCTAGAAAAAAATGTAAACCACACTTCTACTCCATATGGTTGCAAATATTTAGTGCTTTTGTTGTATGAAATTTCTTACCTTTCAGATTCATTACCATATTATGGTTGATTGCTGAGTTAAGTAATGAAAGGTCAGGGCCACAGATTGCTTAAACTTTGTCTAAACTTTAATTCTTAATGTCTGGAGAAGTGCAGTGGCAGAATTGCAATAATGTCCCGTAAGTTGGACAGGAAGATCTCTAAATAGTATCTGGTAAAGATAACAGAAAATTAAAGGCTTCTGATTTGGATTTCCTACTACACACATGCTATGCTGACAGTAAGTACTTTAGATGAAGAATAAAAGGATTTGCCATCGTTCTCCAACAGTGGGTAATGGTGCTTAGCACTTCACATGAAGTGTTGGAGCCATGATGTCCAGGCAAGTGTATTCATAAGTCTGCTTCATATAGATAGGTTTACCTTCTGAAACAAGTTTCTAGCATCTTGAATAATATTGACAAAGTCATTTTGATATTTACTGAATATTTCATTTTCTTTTTGTGTTTTCTCTGCCCTTTAATTTTTTTCTTGGAAATAGTGTCAATAAAGCTGTAACAATTATTGTTTACTTTCATATAACGTGAAAGGGTATCTTTGTAATATGTTTTCCTAAATAAAATTCATATATTCTGTTACATTTTGCTAACCTATGGGAAAGGTACCAAAGAGAATACTTGAAATCACACTTGGGTGTCTAGGGCGCCATCCACACCGCTGAAAATCTTCCAGCCTTATAACCATTGTAGCAACATATGTTTAGTTGTCCCTGTCATCTATTAACATATGTCTGTCCTTATCAAATTGCCTAAGATGAAACTAGTTTCAGCTCAGCTACCAATTAAAAAAAAAAAAAAAAAAGAGTTATCTGGACTAGACTGTTTTCTTTCAAGAGAAACATGGATCCTCTGACTTTGGAATTTCCCAAAAACTGAAATAGAAATAATCATAATCATAACCATTATCATCCTCTTCTAAGGCAGTATGGCACTAACACTCTTCTCACTAATTTATTTCAAAACCTAGTCTCACAGATTTCATCTCTTGTTTGCTATATATTTAACAAAGAGGAGCTGATAGTTAACTGGGTAAGATCGGAAGTAAATACCGAACTCAAGTGTCCTCCAAAGAAATTTTCCTGCTCCCAGCTCGAGGTATGCACTTGGGGTATGATATCTGAAGTACTTTGGACTGATTTCTCAGCTCCCATTTTGTGAAAGAAAAGATAATTTCAAATTGTTGTGACTTCAGCTGCATAAAACTTTGAAGATCAAAACTGGCACTTGGAATTGCACTGGCTCAGAGATGGCAAAGGCGAGGGTAACTTTGTCTTGGTGTCTATGAGGGTAAACCTGTTGCAATTGCTACACAAAGTGCAGCTTCAAAAAAAGCACTTTTGAACACAATAGCAGCCTGTGACTCAGGGGCAATAAAGGGGCCATAAACATTGAGTGTCTGTGACAGAGGGCAAATATATCTTTTCAGTTAAGGGGTCAGACACAGTTTCAAGTGAGTTCTCTGTCAATCAAATATGAACTGACCTGATTGGTTTTACAGTAAGAACTAAATTCCGTACAGTACAAAAGCACAAAACCTGTACTCTATCTGAACTGCATTCACACAGGGAGAAGGAGGCTGTTTGGTAACAGCTCTGCTCTGGTCGTTCTCCTTTTCCTCATCTGGTCTTAGGAAGAACTCCCCAGACCTCAATTAGCTGTAGCCTTTGGAAAGCAAAACAAAACAACTTCCCCAAACTTCATAATTATCCTTTCTCTGGCCTGCAGTCAAGGGTATGTACTCCTTTACCACTCTAGTTTGTTTCCTGTCTAGTAAATGCAGACCTGGGCAATAAAAAATAATTCTGTCTTTCTGGCTGTTCTTGCCTACTCTTTGAAAACTTGGGTTGAACTACAAATGTCCACTTCCCTCCCCTTCCCCTGCTCTGCCATTTACAGGGGGGAAAGGAGGCAAGCTCTATGAAATATATGTTTGAGAGAGTGCTGACATTTTCTTACCTAAACCAAACTTTTACAAAACCCCTGAAAATCTTTAGGATTACCTTAGCACACATCTCTTTATCTGACAGAATTTGAGCAAGGATATTTAACTTTTCATATTTTAATTATTTTTATTGACTTTCTTTTACCCTAGAGAGTTATTACTGCGTAAATATCACTGACTATTTGATTAGGTATTCTTTCATAGTGCTGTTCAAGACTTCCAAGGCAGCAATGTCAAAATAATAGTCATATATCAGCTTTGGTATAATGAAATGCTAAACAATCTCAGCTACTTGACAATCTATTGTGTGCCCTGTGAACCTAAAGAGGAGTTTACTGAGGCGACTCAATCATTAAACCTACAAGGTACAACTATTTGTGGATATGTGTTAAATACACGCATATGCAATACTAAAGAAAACCTGGAGCAATGTTACAGAGGAAAAAATTAAAACATACTTAAAAGACCATTTTATGTTTCTAGGTTCTAGCTCTTCAGGTACTAGTAGGGTGAGGACATCCAAATATTCCAATAGTAATTTTCTGAGCCTTTAAATTGACAGGGACAGCTGATCTGTTATAGAGTGATTTTTCTTTTTTTTTTTTTTTAGCAGCAGGAAGGAGAAATATATTCTTTAAACAGAAGTGAGCTAGGCAGCCTCACATTTACATCATTTTGGTCTTACAGATTACCTCTGTGTATGTCAACTTTTGAGAAATACTTTAACATCGCTTTGAAAACAAGCCACTTTTCCATTTCACACTTTTCTTCACCAATCTATCTACATAAATAATTTAAAACATCATGTAATGTAAGTTTGCTTCTATGACATTTAGTCTACTCTATGCCGTACTGGCAACTGGAACAGAACCATCTGCACTGTTATGGACAGTACTGGTATTTTGGTTAAAGATCTGGATTGAAGATAGGATAATGGTTTGTGCTACTTCATCCCAAACAAAAGTGAACGTCCCACTTATCTTCAGTATTCCCTAGGGTGGAAAGATGATGGAGATCTGCAGGGATTTTTGTGTTGTCTGGCTCAGCAAGGTACGCTAAGTCTGCTTCTCCATCAGATGTTATCTTCCTACTGGGTGATGCTTGGATTGCTCTGTAGAGTTCAAATCCACCGAGCTCAAGGCAGAAATGCATCGCTTCACAGACCCATGCCTACAACATAACTATTGAGTTTAGATTTAACTAATTAAAGGACAATTAAAGTGTTTGAAAAGATCAGAAAAAGGCCAGGCTATAACAGTTACTAATTTTAAAATTATTTCTTTAAGCTATGTAGGCTGGTTTTGTTTTTTTTTTTTACCAAGCACAGGCTTAACACTAGAGTAAGGAAAGGGATTTTCAGACTCACCAGCCCAATGCCAACATGACTGGCACTTCCTAGGACAAAAGGAGATGAAAGAAATCTATTCTCCACTGGATCTTAAACATCCTGTTTTCTTGAGTTGGTCCTTCAGCTCTTTTAAAGATTTCAAGAACTTTCAAAACTAAAATAAAGCTGAAATCCAGGTGGTGTTTATGTGACATTGTGCTAAAAAATAGTGATAATTGGACTTCCTTGGTTTTGAGTAGTTGGAATTAATTGTCCAGGTTCCATTAAACCCAGAGGTGGTGTGAGATCACTACACTGAAGTTGTAGGAGCTTGGGTGACAGTAGTATTATGTAGGATTGAATGAAGTAAAAGAATGATGTTGCACAAGTGCTACTAAGGTACAGGTCCTTTTGATTCTAAAATTGGTCCTAAATCCAAAATTAGAGCTTGAAGAACTATAGAGAAAAGTAGAGAGACCAAGTGACTGTGGTACTCATAAACATCTGAAATAAGTTTTGGACTCTGCATAAGCAATGTATTTGCCTAATGTTCCTGGGTTGGTAGGATGGTTTTAATTTAGTGTAGGATGATTAATGGTGGAATGTAATACTCTGAATATCTTCAAAATTCTTCAGGTTATAAGAAAAAATGAAAGGTCTCTGTTGAGACCAAGTCATCAAGTCTCTTATTTTGGTCATTGGTCCTTTTTAATAGACTGGATCTAGACTTACAGCTAATAAATCTATAGCATTAAAATATATAGCATGTAAGTCTAGAACCCAACTGACTTCATTTACTGTATGCTGCTGGCATCTACCATGTCATAAACTTCATGTTTATTTAAGACTAGATAGTTTATTCATCCAGATTTAATTAATCTTAGGTTATAGTTTGGTTTAGGATTTGCAAATCCAAATAGTTAAAAACCTAGATGACTTCAGAATTTTGAAAAGCTGAGAGATAGAAAGGAAGATGTTTTCTGTCATCACTGACTCAATGTTTTTTCCACAGAATGGAATACTATACCTGGTTCTTCTGCTGCAATTAACCTGGACTTATAGCTAAGAGCCCTTAGATTTCACAAAGATGACGATTCCTGGTCTTTACTGGTGGTTTTTATCCCACTTTACTAATATTAGGATTCGTTTCTGATTAAGCCTTGTGTACATGTATCCAGTTTCTAGAGTTCAATGTAGTTGGGAATATTATTTCATCCTGTGTAAGAGAGGACTCTCCTGACTAGCATTTCCCATCCTACATGATATCTTATCTACTGTAAACTGAGTTGTCTGATCCAGAAAGGGTGCACGTGTGGAAAAACCTTTTCTTCCTTTGCTTACATGGTGTTCTTCTCTATGTTCGTAATCAAAATCCAGCTTAAATCAATGAAAAGAATCTGAGTACAATGAATGGCTGTTGGATCTTGAAAGTGCCTGAATATTTAAGGAACAAACAGAAGGTGCTCAGCATGACAAGTCCCCTTTCCTTGTAGCTGTCTAGTTCAAGCACAGTGTCATAGCAAGGAGATGAGAGTCTCTGCTTTAAGGACAGTTTATCAAAAGGATGCACAGTTATCCGTCAGGAGTCATGCAAAGAACAATGGCTTCATGAGTCCTAGGGGGCAGTTCTTTACTTCTCAAAACATTGCTCATCCAGCTGAAATTAATCCAGCACGTGAAACAAGAACCTCTCCTGAAAGGGCACAGTGGGCAGAGAAAGAATCTTTTATGAGCTCTTTTTATTTGTTTTCTGTCTTGCCTAGGCACCGTTAAGTCAAGTCCTCTACTTTAAAAGCTAATAAAATCTACTTTTCCTGTATTTGAAGGTAATTTACTATCCTTTTTTGGCAGCTCTGTGTAAGAAAAAGGTCCTGGTCTGTCCACCCTACATGATTTGGCTTTCCATCACAATTCTTGTCATAGAGCAGTGTCATTTCTTTTCTGGTATATGCAAAGGAATTGTGTTGCCAAAACAAAATTTTCAAATAAAAAAATTAATATATATATTCTGTATAAAAATTATCTATTATCTCATATGCTCTGTATTACTGAATAGGACTTGACAATCTGGTTTTTTCTCCTGTTTTTCAGCACATATTAACCTTCTGTCTCTCTTTCATTATGAACAAAGAGAATATGATTTGCTGCCTTCTTTACTCTTTCTCTTTTTTTAAAAAGTTCTGTATTTTAAATAACTAAATCATTAAAAGTATCACAGAATGTCCAAGATCAATGTAACACATCATCTCCCATAATAAAGTTATGTCATATTCAGGTTCTAGACTATACTATTTCTAGTACTCTATACAATCTTTAGTACTGTTATGGCACATCAGATAGGTTATTACTATTTAAATTAGCCAAATAATGAACACTGTAGAAGTGTTCATTCAGCCCAATATTGTATCACTCTGACTGTATGGAAAAATTCCCTCATATAAATGGTATCACATAAAGGGCAATGTCTGTTAAATAAAAGCATATATCAAAATAGGATCTAACTAAGAATCAATATCAATGCATCCCATTTTCACATCATAAGCATATATAAGTGTGTCAGTCACAAGAAATATATTGTGTCCTTTTCTGTTTGTAATTGCAACATCATTGCTTACCTACAGCAAGTTATAGAGCATGTCTTCAGGCATGAATTGCCCTTAAAATAAAATTATACTGTATTATTACTTTATATTGACAGTCTTTATAAAGCTGGTGTCTTGGAAGCTGAAGCTGTGTAATAAAACTTGCAGACCACCTAAACACAACTCCTGAGCAGTTTCTTTAAGTTCAGAAAAAATTACCCTTGTTTTAGTTCAAACTACAGAGAAAGATGTATCTGCCAAGAGGGTCTACATAAGGACCAGAAAGACGAAAGTAGATTGGTGACGTAGACGGGGTAGAGTTCAGCAGATGAGTTTCATGAGAAAGGAGATATTTTTGCTTTCAGAAAAGGTACTATGTGAGCTACAGAGCTGGCATTCAGTTAAGATGTTTGAACTTACCATTGTACCAGGGAATATTTGCAAGTGTCATGCAGATTTTTCAACTAGCCAGCATAGTTAGATCTATTTGTACCTTGAAAGCAGATGTAACCAGTAATAAATGCTTGTGGTGATTCATTCATCTGTATATATCTTGCACAGATGGAATTTTTCAGACCTATGGAAGCAACATCAGATATATTATTCAAGGCTGATGAGTCAAACACTCTACTAGACCTATTACAATATTCAAAATAAATCACAGTACTGCAGTGCTGCCCAAAATCTGGAATAAAGAGTTCTTCAACATGTATTTTATCCAACAGAAACTGATTAATTAATAATCATAAGAAAATGTATTTCAGTTAATCAAGAGCAGTCTAGTAAAGGAGAGGGTAATAAGGAAAAGGATGACTTTAAATTCGGCATTTGGCACTTTCAAGGCATTGTATCAAATTAAATGATTTTGAAGAAAAATCATACCTAAACCTGTGTTTCATTGCTCAGCATTGTATTTTCTCTCTTCTGTTCCCCTCCCCTCTTTCATTTTTAACAGGTTTTAAGGATATTTCTGCTAATGCTCTGTGTCTCAACTTTTCTGTGTACTTATCATCTTGTAACTGTAATAGGAATCTGAGTCCACGATGGAAGGCTGGCTTTGATGATAACTCCTTCTCTGCTCTCAAGGTATTGACTTTTCTTCCTGCTTAGTTTTCTCTCCTATTACTGTTACCACCATAAGTGTTCAGGAATAGCGCACTCCATTGCACTTTCATTTGAAGTTTTGCTGAAAATCTAACTGAGATCAGCAAAATATCAAGTGTTTCCTCAATATAAATAAGAGGCCTTTCTGTTTCAGGAGGTGTTGGTTTTGAAACTTCCTGCAAATGCACTGAATTCAGATTATTTTTTTATCATTTTTGTGCTGTAAAGCCCATCACTTCTGTTTTTATATGTTATATTATCAAGACACTGTTCAAATGAAACAATTCTAAGGATTGCATGTGTTGATCTAGAAACATTTGTACAGTAGCACTTTTAATTGGTGACCCAAAGAAAACCATATAAAATAAAGGCAAGAATTTATCACCTGTACTTTCCTGTCAGGGTTGAAGTATGCCAGGGAATCAAAAGCAGTTGAGCGATTATTTGTCATGAAATCACTACTACAATGCTCTCATAGTCCTTTGCAAAATGAAAGTAAAAGGCAGACTGGAAAAAGACTTGCTACTTTCCAGCAATGGAATAAGTTTGTTTATTCAGTGAGTAACTATGTTTGTGCTGGCAGGAGATAAGTTTTTTACTGAACTACTTGAAATATTCTGGCTATCTTCTTATTTCATTACTGGAGGCAGCAGGCAGAAACTACATTATGTGAAACTGTATTGCTGCATACAAGTCTTCTCATCTGGCATGATTTAAACAGTGAAATACATTGCTAAACTGCTTAGTCTATATGGTGACAAGAACTGTAAACCTATCTAACTGCATAAATAAAAGTATTATTAAAATTTTGTTTAGTTCTGTCCTTCTTTCTGATGAAAATATTTTCAATCAGGCAGGCTCATTGAAAAAAGATTATAAATAATTAAATTTCAGTGGTTATAACAGAGCACTACTTGATGGTATTATGTTAACTATTTGTAAAATGTGTTATGAAGATTTCATACTTTTTTAATATTTGGCAACACTGAATGTCTTCAGTTTTGACTGAAATATCTTTCTATAGTATCTTCACACACAGTGGACTGTATTTCTTATTTTATATTTATTCCAATTGTGTTCTAATTGCAAACATCACTGCACAGAAGAATAAAAGCTCTGATCATGAAGGAATTTTCTGCATTTTGATGAAATATCAAATATAGAAGTTAAATTGTCTGTATCTTCCCAATCATCATACAGGACTTTAGAGTTTAGTGGAAATAAATAATTACATAGTAAAAAGGCTATCTGAGATGATGGATACTCCATGGAGAGAGAGTGGAATTTTTACAGCCAGGTCACTGGCTTGAATGTGGCCCATTTCAATGGAGACTGAATATACTGGCCTTTTGATAGCTCATCTCTGGCTGTAAGAAATTTGTTTGTGAATTAATCTAGTTTTGTGTAGATGTGTGTTTAGGATGCAAAAAAAAAGATTTTATACATGCTTAAAATTTCAGAAGATGGAAAGGGATACTTCTAGGGACTTTATCATAAGCCTAACATTCTTGCTGAAAATGCAAATAAGTAGGTAATAGCAATAGAGTGAAGCCTGTACTGCCATGCCTCCATGTTGCTCTGGACATCAAGGACTTGAGTTTTTGAGACTATTTGCAGATTACTACAGACAATAATTCTTTCTTAAAGTTACCTGGTTAAATGTAAGGAGAAATTCTCTAACTATTACTGGACAATGCTCCTTCCATAAGGGAAAACCAGTTGCAGAATTGGACCTTAACAAAAAATTCAAGATCAAAAAATGTTTAGGGTAGTCTTAAACCATAGAAAAATCAATAGTGTTTTTTGATTAACATAAATTCAGGTCACATACAAGGCAAAGAAATTTTTTTTCATTATTTATTTGTTAAGAAGACATCTATCAAGTTTCCAGCTGTGAATTATTAAAAACAAAAAGAGTTAGCCAATGACTAAGGCAATGAGCTTTATTTACCTTCCTTTTCTGTTTGGTTAAGATCTTGTAGTATTTCTTTAAGCTGTTCTATCTAATATGGTCTAGTCCAAGTGAGACCTCCATAGTTTATTTATGTATGCAGTTCATTCTGTTACTAAAGAAATATTTTGTTTGACTTCTTAATACCATGATGACCTTTTTACTAGTTAATATATATCGTGAAACAGACACAATAGCAGAAAGACAGACACAAGTATGCTCTTCCTTGCAGTTCAAGTGTCAGGAATGCATTTTTTAAAAAGAAAACCAAACCCCTGCTTTCTTTATTTTCCCTCCACCTCGGAAACTACATAAGGGATGTCTGTCCTTTGAAATAAATTTTGTTGTGTTGTGCTGCATTGGATTTCCAGATGACAATATGAGAGTTTTCACAAAAGCAACGATATATTAAATAGAATTTGCAATTGGTCCTCTATCCTAAAGTACTAAAATGGGATCCCTCCATGATTTCTTCCATGTTTCTGTCATCAAGGTGAAGAAATGACTTAAAGGAGAGGAGCTGAGAAGAATGCAACACCAGTGAGGAAGACTTTGCAACTAATTCCAGAATACAAATGGTTTTTGTTCATGCCGGGGAACATGCAGGAAACAAGGACAAGGATTCACTGCTGTCACTGTGATGCTCAGCGGCCTCATAGGAAAAGTAGTTATTGATAAGGATTAAATGGTCAGCCTGGGTATATCTATTGTCTTAAGAAATTGATGGTTTGCTCTGTGTAAGCAGTTTTCCTTTGTCTCTTCTAATCACAGGTGGGTTGATATAGTCTGTTTGCTTTGACAAGATTTTTTTTTGGATGTGACCAATCTGAATAAGACCCTCAATTTCTTGAGAAGCCCAGTTCCCTCTGCTTTGTTTAATTCTCTCTCATTATATTGTTTTTCCTAGATCTGTGGCCATGAAACACACTTCTTCATTGCTCTCTGAACCCAGATGAAACAACTGTCTGAACATTTTTAGGGAATATGTGGGATAGAAGGTTACCTGGGCAAGGGAACTCACAATTTGGGTCTTTTCTTTATCTGACTATAAATAGCAAAATTTAAGAATGGAAATTTTAAATTCATTGGATAATTTGATAAAATAAATGCAGTTCAGTGGCATACTATCTGATGCTATTGGCATTGTAGTTTCATTTCCTTTGCACAAGAAAAGTAAAAAATGTTGCAAAGCTACCCTTCTAGTTTAAGTCCTTTTAGCATGGAACGGTCCTACATCATTGATTCCTCTCAAAATCCAGTGCTGAGTCCATATAACTCATAGGCTTTTATTACATATCATATAACCATTGTTTACTCCAAACTTCAATGTGTTTATTTTTTGTAATAACACTTTGTGGTTAGACGGTTTTAGTATATTCATTCTGTGAGGAAGAGTAACACAAAGATGACCTTTTATTAACATGCCAAGGTCCTATTTTTTAATTACTTTCATGCCAAAATGTCACTGAATACTATTGATATTCAAGCACCTAAGGGCCATAACCTAAATTATTAGTTGTGAAATACTCAAACACCAAAAATAACTCAGGAAAGTCAGAACAACAATAATTAACATTTATAGGAGACAACACTGGAACCAACTGCATATTTCTATACTTTTTAATGTAAGAGTGAAGCTGGTGAATGGCTTTTAAAAATTTTTTTTCTCTCATGCCTTGGAAAAGCATCGTTTAGGAAAGTGATGTGCTATTGCAGTGTAATAACGTGCTGATAGTTTATGGTTTGAGGGCTGAAGTCTTAAAGGGTTAATTAAAAAAAAGCAAAGAATGAACAGCAAAAATCAAACCTGGTCTGCCATCTCAGTGCCTGTACCTCAAGATATGGCTACTCAAGACTTACTCTGTAATAATCCCTAGGGAATATTTTAGATTCCATGAACATTTTCTCAAACTAAGAAGAAGAAAAAAACTTGTAATCTTGCAGGTTGATAAAGCTTGCTGTTACTATAAAAGACCTTGCAGAGATCTAGTAGATTAAGTGTTTTTAACACAAATATATGTAGCAAATAAACTGGGCTAGATCAGCAAGCAAGTATGATTTCCTACGTGTTGCTTTCTAGCGTGCTCTTATCTAAGATATTAGGAATTGGTGTCCAAAGGTACCATAGTGAGTTAAAAATTTACCTTGTTCAAAAGGTTAATGCAAACAGTGAGTTGCCCCTGAACTCATCCATACATATGTGTAAATTATATTATACTGTAAACACACTCACAGATTGCAGGGATAATGTTAAAAAATATTAGACTGAAATTAATCAGTGGATCTTATGAGTCAGCAGACAGGTTGAAATTAGTGCCTTTTCAGTGTGTTAAGTAATCATTGTTTGAATGCTGGCAGAAAGAATGAAAGAGAGAACACTTTTTTGTGAAACTGTGAAATTTATGACTGTTCTATTAAATATCAAAACACCACTTCTGCCTTAAAGAAATTCCCAAGACAGAGTGTCAGGAGAAATATCTCTATGTGCTTACCTTACATTAATATTCTTCCCAAGACATCTCTGTTGTCACAGGATCACACAGAGTCTCTGAGTGATTGAAGGGGATGTGAAATCACCTTGTTTAAACTTCCTGGTCAGGCAGGGTCAGCTACAGCTGATTGTCCAGCACTGTGTATTGAATATCTGCAACAATATGGAGATTCCATGACCTGTTTGGGCAACCTATGCCAGTGTTTGACAATTCTCACAGTAAAAAAGTGGCACATTCAGAGGGCACTTGAGGTGTTTACGTTGTGCCCACTGCCTTTTGTCCTTTCACTAGGCACCACTGAGAAGATGTAGGTTCCCTCTCATATCTTTATGCACATTGATAACATCCCTCCTGAGCAGTCTCTTCTCCAGGCAGAGCAGTCCCTACCCTCAGCCTCTCCTCACGTGAGGAGTGACTAGGTCATTAATGAATGTGTTAAAGAGCAATGGTGCCAGTATCAGCCCCTTGGGTATACCCTGACTGGCCTCCAGCTGGACTTTGTACCACTGTTCGCAACCCTCTGGGCTCACCTGTTCAGCTGTTACCTGATATTAATTCTTTTAATTAATTCTAATTAATTCTTCCCTTGGCATCTCTATTGTTCACAGTTAGACCACAGAATGCTGGGCCAGATGGATCCATTAAGACCATTCTTATATTCTTCTGTTAGTAACTAAGGTAGAAAGAGATGGTTCTTAAATCAGATAGTCCCAGGATCATCTGCCCTCCCAAACACCCCCCACAAGGCCTGCAAAGCAAGAACTGCCATGAAGGGATTTTCTGTAATCATATTCCAAGCATTTAATGAGAACCACTTGGACAAATGTGCCCTTTCTTTGATATTAAAAAGATGGGAAAGTAATAAAGCTGTGATGTTTTGGATTCCCTGGCCAAAAAAAAAACCCAAACCAAAACAATCTAAAACTGAAACAAGCCATCCCCCACCGAAAAAAAAAAAAAAACCAACACCAAAAAAACCCCCTCACACAGATCTGATGAATATCGAATTGTTTATTTAAATTTTATGCTGAGCACTTTTGTCCTTTAAATGTCCTTGACAATTCTAACCCATGAGCTAAGTTCAGAGAAATAAATGCACGTCCTTCTGAATGACCTTCTTTACCAGAATTTTCTGTAAATTACATAAGGAGTAAATTAGTACAAAATTTGTTATTTAGCTTCAACCTCTGCATGTGTTCTATTGACTCAGTGTGAACATCTATGATCACATGTCACATACCATTCTATTATTCTTTGATGGCATAAAAAGAAAAGACAGAACATTTAAAAATATATTATAAAAATAATACATCAGAAGGAACAAGTAGCTTTGATCCTCACATCTAATTAATTGCACATTGGCTAGATTTAGCTCATGCAAATGTGGGATAGTTACTTCACTGTAAAGGATTAATAACAATGGAAGAACAGTTGTTTGTTTTTTCTTCATCCCTTCCAAATGAAAAAACACAGACACCTACAGTTCAAGCATCAGGAAAGAGATTAAATGTCTGACCTCTTCATAGCTATTTATGCTATGTAAGGTCTGAGAAGCACTCTTCTTACAAAGGCTTTTCAGCAATTCAGCTCATAAGCAGGTAGAGCATACATGCACTTCCCTGATCATCGTGTATAAGTCAGTATAGATGCTCTCAAACCAATCAGTGAAACATGCAGAGTGATAATTTGTAATAGCTGGTACACCAAGATCCATTTATTCTACTTTACACCTATGCAGCAATTGATTTATATTGCCAATTCCCTTGGGATATGTGAACACCCTGGGGACAAACATAATATGATTTAGAATCATGAGGCACATCATTTGCTTCTTTGATCTATGTATAATAGGAAGCATACAACAAACCTACTTTTCTAATGAAAATTTTCTTGTAACCAAATGCTTTGTCTTCTTTCACTGTTTCCAAAATTCAGTATTTCAGAACTAAATTTTTAAAGATACCCTTCACAATATAGCCTGTGATGTTTACAATACCATTCATGCATAATATACAACTTGTTTTCATTTACTCTTTGACAGAATCCTGCCAAACACAATAGATATTAATCATCCACGATGAGTGAAATTTACCTTCAGTTGCACAGAAGTAACTCATTGATTTGGCAGAGTATGATTTCAAAGTGAATGAATCACTGTAAGTATCTGCTGGTTTGTGCTCCCAGTATGTTTGAGTATATTTGTGTACATGTATATATAGAACATACAATTCTTTTGTAGCTGCAGATACTTTGCAGTTTCTCTGGACAGCAGACTTTGAGAAAGTGAAAGGTGTGTATTTTCCCAGCAGGGATCAAAGCAGAAAAATAGTACAACTTAGATAACCTTTCTGCCAGGCTTCCTCCAGGGTGGAATACCCATTTAAACATCTTTCCCAGGGCTGCGTGTCCTCTGTCTCAGTGCTTTACTCTTTCTACACCAATAGCTGTAAGTAGGAGGTGCAGTGAAAGGTGAAACCAAAATGTTTTGATGCTGGAGGCTTTGATCGTTCCTGCTCTTTTAGGATCCCTTATATCTGAAGCCCTCAATCAGGTTTGAGAAACTTCTGGGAGGAAGGATGGTCTTAAAGAGTTTTTCATTCCTTTTTTTGTTTCTGCAGTTTTTCCCACAGAAGGGCGTATTCAGATTCCTAAAGAAGGCTTTGAAAAGGATCCAAAGAGGCAATCACATGCATGTGCAACTATTTTTTCATCAGGCAAGAATATATGGAATGTGAATGGAGTTTCAGCATAGCTCTGCGAATGTGAGTATCAATTGAAACTGGGTAGGCAAATTCCATTAAGTTCTAGGTAAATTAATGTGCATATAGCTGGTGAATTACTAACTTCATATAATTGAAAGCGGGAAAACCTGTCTGCATTCAGTTGTTAATATAAAGTTTAATTAGAAGGAAGATCTTTAAGGGTGAAGAGTCTCACTGAGAAGCACAGACTTCACAGTATCTTGAGAACATGATTCTACCAAGTACAGGATTTCTGAAGGAAAAAAATGAATGTCAGAAAAATGACTGCTTCTCTTGTACAAATACTAAGCTCTGTAGACTTTCTATCTATAGTTTAATTCTAAGTAGGAATAAATATTTCCCAAAGACTAGACAATATATTCTTTCTCCTCAGGTAAAAAGGTGTAGTTGGAATCCAAGTAACTCATTAAGTCTTCAAAATACAAATTAGTTCAAACAGATCTGATTTTCACATTTAAAAGAATTAGTAGATACAACAGCATTTGCTCTTAATTACTGCCTAGTGTTTATTATTATCCTCCTGTTTAAAATAAATTCAAATCATCCAGCAAGATGCAAAAAGGCACCATGTGACCTAAGTGTCTATTGTGAATAATATGAGAAGACTGACCAAGCAAACTTGCAAACAGCATTCTGCTTATGTCAACTGTTTTCAGGCTCAGATCCACATACTGTTCCTCTGAATAAGGGATACAGTAGCAGAAGTTAGGTTTGACATTGAATAACACAAAAGCAAAGCAGTGATGCATTCATTGGATACATCCTTTGCTGTGAAAAAACCAACCTTTTGTAGCAATTATGTACTGTCTGCACAGTTGTTTTAAGATATGAAGTCCTGAAAGTTATCTTCTGTAATTTTTTTTTAAATTTTATTTTCATCTTTACATTCTAGGACTGCCTTATCTGCCTGTACTTGAGACTTATGTGGATTGGCTTAACCCTTTTAGAAATTTGACTAATTAGTCCTCCTTACTTGAATTTAACTTTGAAATAGACCTTCCATTGTGCATAGAAATGATATAGATAGACAGAAAAAAAAAAAAGCAGCTCTTAAGAGAAAAAAACAAGCCCTGTTTATATGATTCTGTTTAAAGAAAATACATACATTGAACATTTAGAAAAGTAGACTAAAGTTATTGTTGTTCAAAGGATGCTTACTGGGTGTAGTTTGTAGGACTGTAAGTGGAGCATGACCCATTTGTGTTTGCTTGACTTTTCTCAGTGTACTGTGACCCAGCATTGTAACGTTTGTTGCATCTTTATTTAAACTTTGTTCCTCTGTGAAGAGCTGTGGCTTCTGTATTTTTCAGCATCACTGTACCCCATGGGTGACATTTCCTTTGATCCTTAAAATGCAATATTTCAGATGTTATATCAAACCTCAGAAGAGTATCTTGCTAAGGAAAATAGAGCTGTATTTTCCTGAAGGAACCGAAGCTGCATCAGGTTGAATTTCACCCTGTAGGTTATTTAAGCACAGTATGATGTTATACAAACTGAAAACAGAGGGCAAATTCCTGTCTGCTACTGAAGAGATGTCATTGAGGGAGGAGGAAAAAAAAAGCAAATAACTCCCATTCCTTTCCACTGATGTTTTAAAGGCAAAGATTTAATTGTGTTGAACTGCGGAATAAAATTAATTTCAAAGAGAAGTGACATACCAATAACTTGGCCCCTAGCTCAGGTTTATAAAGTCAAGAGTTTATCATCTTTGGTTTCACATTGTTTACAGAAGGTTGAGTAAGGAATTTTTTTGTTTCCTCATTTGTTTTGTTTTGGTTTGCTTTGTTTCCCAGTTTCAACTGATTTTAGATGACCTTTCTCTACTTTTTCTTTAGGTTCAAATGTCTAAACTCTTTGGCATAATCTGGCTTTATATTAGGGATTTTTAGAAAAAAGTTTTCATATAATGGGTATTTTGTAAAGGCTGTGTATCGTCTGGGTCTGTCTTCCTTTCTTTTTATCTGCGCGCTTTCCAGTGCTCAAGATCTCCCACATTTGCCATGGTGATCTCCTCAAATACAGTGAGTAAAGAAGGGATCATTGTGTGGTAGCAGAACTTCAGAGACCATGTCTCTCTACAATGCATTTGAGTGGGAACCGGCTTCTTTATGTCCTGAATCGTCTGGGGGCATCAGAAGGGAAAAAAACCATAGAACTGTAAGAAAACGGGAGAAGCATATCTTAGTCCTATTTCATATTCTTCAGCATCTGAGCTGCATGAAAAGCCACAGAGACCCCAAGTGGGAACATTTTCCATTGCTGAGACCAGTGAGAGGCTGCATGGGTCAGGTCCTTCAAAACTTGGATTACTGCTCAGTCCCTTGTCCATCTCTGAAACACCCAGTCTAATTTATAGCCTTTGTTTTCCAGTATAGTTCCACCACTGCTCTGTTGTTATCAAACCATGCTATTCCTTAGTATGAGAAGTGAAGTGAGTGATCTGCTTTGTTACTTTGAGTTGTATCTCCTTCTCTTCTGGTTGATATTAGATTATGAGAAATGGTTTATGCATATGTTCTACTATATGAATATATCTTGATACATGTGTATATTTAAGTGAAGAGATATATAGATGTATAAATATTTGTTTATTTCTTTTTCTTCAGAAAGTGAATACTAGTGAAATTCCTTACAGTAAATAAATTACATTGTGAGGGAAATATATAAGGCATATTCTTTATATTTCCAGACAGAGACCTCTCTAAAAATTGAATACAAGGTTAGTTAAACAAGACAAGGGATCCAAGAATTGGAATTAGTAGCAGCATTGTACAGTATTCCAATAGAATAAGTCAGCAAAACGTGAGAAGTCCAAGACTTGCAAGTCTGATTAACCTGTAAGTATGGCCGTAGGGACTAAGAGCTGGTTAATTACTACTCAAGTGTAAAATGACAGATACCTCCTTTGTCATTGGCTGCTTTCTCTGAGGAAGAACATTTCTTCATCCTTTTTTAGCTAATTTTAAAGTTTTCAAATTCCCTGCTATCATTCTGCTCCATCTTCTAAGAGAGGAGGTGGTAGGATTACACACCCTCATCTGCATCTTACTATTTTAAAAGCTGCTCCTTCCCACAACAAAGCACTGTGATGTATTGCAAAAAAAAAGACATTTCAATCTTTTCTTGCTTGTTTTTGTAACTATCTTTAGCCATCAAAATGCAATTTTCCATTAGTCCCTGTCAAAAACTGTGCCCTGAGCATGTACAAGCACAGAATGAAAGACTGCCCTAACAAATGCTTTCAGACAGTGCTCTGGATCATTGTTTCACAGTAGCTTTTTAATTCAGTTATAAAGTTGCACCTTCCAGTTAGCAAGAAAAAGACATGATTTGTCTGGTGGTGATAATACATTTAAGGCCTTTTAGAAACTGCAGAAAGGGTTTGAAATAATTCTTAGGTTTTAAGCAGTGACACCATGTAATGCAGTGCTACATTTGTAACTGAAGAATGTTTTTTACCAGGCTTTTCTTTCCCATCTCTCAGCATTTTCCTGTTTTATGTAAGGAGGAACTGATACAATACAGTTATTTTATGTTTAGAGTAAGAATAATAAGGGTTGTATGCAAAATTTTTGAGACATGTCTTTCTGTCTCAACAAATTTTAAACACCCTTTTTCTTCCCCTTTCATGTCTGTGTTCCTCATTTTAGCTTATGCATACAATTTATATTTGAATACAGCAATGAAAGCGAGTTCATTCTTGGTTCATATCTTCACTTCCCCTACTAACCTTTCATGTAGTTGTATATTATTAAGTCTGTCCTCATTAAGTCTTTTTTCCAGTCTTACATATCCTGTTCTTGCTGATTTAGATGAGGTCTAAACAAAGTCTTGCAAGATGGGATTATTACCTTTCGAGGTTTAAATATTAAGTTAATTCACATCCTGCAACAACATGTAGTACCCAAACACAGGTGAATAGGTAAAGAGAGGGCTGGGCAGAGGGACAGACTAAATATATAAAATCTACAGGTCATGAGATAAGAAATGGGAAGGACAACTTGCTCCCCGCCCCCCCAGAAAAAAAACAACTAAAAAAATCCCACAAAACCAACGCAAACAACAACAAAAACACCCCTCACAAACCAAACAAAAAACCCTAAGCAATTAACCCAAACCCAAACCTACTTCAATTGTAAATCAAGGCATCTTCGTGTTGCTTCACCAATACCCACTTAATAACAACTGAGGATCTGGGCCTGTATCAACCCTACATGCAAAGCTGTAACACTAGCTGGATTGAAACCCAATGTATATTTCATTTTTTTAACCTATTGCAATCTTCAAAAATGAAAAGATCTATTGTACAACATGCTCCAGAACACCAGCAGTGACATCCCCAGCAGCTGGTCACTTCCCCCTGTGCTGATTTACAGCAGGATGTTTCTACACCACCTTGTGCCATTCTGTATTGAAGACATCCCAGTTAATTTTACACAAGCAGCTCCTCCCATAGCCAGGTTAAGATGCTACACTAGGTAGATGGAGATCATAGAATGGAATCATAGGGTCACTAAGGTTGGAAAAGACCTCCAAGATCTCTGAGTCCAATCTTTGACCAATCACCACTTTGTCAACTAGGCAGGCCATGGCACTAAGGGCCACATCCAGTCATTTCATGAACAATTCCAGGGATGGTGATTCTACTGCTTCCCTGGACAATTCCAATGCTTAACTACTCTTTCAGTGAAGAAAGCACCTAAAACCAAAATATGGCCTAAACATGGTTGAGTCTTTTGTACAGACTCAGCACTGATTGCTATTGATTTAAATGAGAACGGGACAATTAACTTTAGAACATTTCAGAATGTAACCCACTTAATGAGAATCCTAGAACATTAGATGATTCTTCAGAGATATTTTAATAATAATTTTAAAAACCAGAATCTCAGCTTTTCTCTTGGAATGTGCTTTTTTGAAATTCTGCTCATGCATGATTTCTGCAGTTATGCAGTATCAAATGCAATTAAACCTGGACAAGTTATTTGTTCCTACAAAACAGTTGGATTTGTGCATGCATATATTTGTATATCTCATATTTTTTCTGCAAAAATGACTGTTTCAGCCACATTACAGTTTAATACAAGACTTTTTAAAACATCATTTTGAAACCTAGCCCTGATTGTCCTTCTTAAGACATAAGAGATTAAACTTTATATATCAGCTTCTTTCTCTTTAAAGCTTATTACCATCTGATTAAGATTAGGTGTGTGTTGAGACTTCTGGGGGAGGTGCATCAACATGCAATAACATGTGGAATCCTGTGCAAATTGTTTTATATTGTTTCATCCTAACTGAAGTGACAGAAGGGCTATATGACTGCTGGAAAGTAAAATTTTTTATGAAAACCCCAAAGGGAGTTCTTTCCATGATTCTGTCATTCATTCAGTGATTCTATTTTATTTTTTCTTCAGAAAGTCAATCCATCAAATAGAGGAGGAAAACATTTTCTCTGTAATATTATGATTTACTTGAGACAGTAGTGATTATTATTCTACAATTTAAAATAATTATATGTGTCTGATTTGGCTTCTATTACAGAATAATTTATTAAGCTGTTGATACAAAGTAAACCCTAGTGGAATGATAATAGTCAAACATCTGATATTTACCAAAATAACTTTCTGACCTAGAGAAGCTGCAGTAAAACATTTAAAATTAATTGAATTTTTTTCTTAAAAAGTATCCTAAGTTGATGCTATAGAAATGTAGTGTAAATTGAATATAAAATTAGAAAAGGCTCTCTACCTTAAGCATAAAATTTCCCAAACTAGACTTTCCTCTATTAAATCAGAGGGGCTTATTTCATCTACTGATTTGAAGAGGAGCAAGAACAAATCCTCACTTCCCTACTGCTCTCCTCAAACATTTTTTTTCATAACCATGTAGTGAATACTTTAAAAATAAAACTTTCCTACAAATTGTGGTAGTATATAATTCTTTTTCCTACCAGAATCCATACATTGCCATTGACAGGGGTTAACCACAAAGCCTCTCTTTAATGACTATCATCTGTAAGGAATGTGCACATAAACATTGCATTCTTCTCTGGGAGCTTTCTTTATAAACTATAATATCCTTAACTAAAAATAACAGCTGTCAAGCTTCCTTTCTCTCTCTTTTTTTTTTCTTTTTCTTTTTTTAATTCTTTCATTGCTTTCAGGATTCTGTGTATTGAGAGTTGAAATGTTGTCTCGAAAAGGAAAGCATGTAGTTCTCTAAATCTGCAATTGTATCTAGCAGGGAGAAATAAAAATCATGCCTGCTTTTTATCTCCTAACATGCTAGGCAGGCATTAAAATAAAAGAAAAAGTGGGTTAGGGTTTGGGGGGTTTTTTAAATTGTTTAGGTTTTTGAAATATATTTCCCATATTCCAAAATATGGAAAAGACATAATTCTGTCAACAGGAGAAATCTTAAATAAAAAATCTTATTATTGACATAAGTTTCCTGTTAAAATTATTTTTGCCATACTCAAAATAGCTAAAAATTATTTCTTGATTCCTATTGTAAGCGGAAACCTACAGTGATAAACCACCTACAGTGATACAGTGATTCCCCTAAAGTTGTAAAAATAATTCGAGAAAGATCACAGACTGTCACATTCACTTGCACTTCTTGTGCAGAACCACAAACTGTGGAAGTTCTTCAGAATGGTATCATTTTTAGCTATCACTAAACTGTTACCAAGGGAGAGTCACTCAATTTATGTGAAAGACATGTCATGGTTGTCAATTACCTATCTATATTTTATCAGATATAAATCTTGTGTGAACAGTTCACCTGAACAGATGAATACACCATGTGAGGAGTAACTACAAATGACTTGATGAGTGAACCCTCATACAACTTGGATCCCTGTTACTATATATGAACATAACATAGACTAAATGATATGTAAATTATGCAAAAATAAATAAAACCTAGAGTAATTTCAGCAAATATTTTCTGTTGGACATACTGTCTACATATTTTCTTAACTGCCTGTGGCAAATCTTGTTATGAACTTAATTTAAGAAGACTATTTATCCTAGTTAGGTTTGTGTGATCTGTGCTGAAATGAAGCAAAATATTTCTCCCATCACTTCTGCTCCCTGTGACAAACACAGTATGATATTTTATTAAATAGTAGGGTAGTATTCTGTGCAACTTAAGAAATTGAATTGGGCTTTAAGGCATATATTTTGCTTAATTCTCTGAATCCTGTCTTTAAAATTGTCAGTAAAAGGTTCAGAGCAGGTAAAAACATTTTGAGACAGAAAATAAAGGCATATCTGTGACTGTATCAGAATTTAAAGCACTTATGCATTTTGTGCATTTTGGGGTTTTTTGTCATTCTGAGATCCTCTACGTGAAGACACAAGTGCAGAGTTAAAACTGATTTGAAAGAAATTCCAATAAAATTTGGAAATATATCGGTCTATTTAGGTGCACAGAACAATCGGATAAAGTGCTTGCTTTAAATCATGTAATTTAATAATGATTTATTCTATAATTTTGCTCTTAATGTCAGAAATGTATTAAGAAAAATTAGATCCGTTGCTAATTTGATCAGCAGTGGTTTTTTGAAAATAATAAATGCCATTATTAAGAAGCATTGGAAGGTACCTATGAAGTTAAGGGCGTGATTTCCACTAGTGTCTGCAAATGAGTGTGGTGGAGTAAAAGTCAAATCAGGTCCAATAGCAAAAATCTATACCCTAGATAATAAATTATCCAGATGCTGTATATTAGCTAAGGTAGTCAAATTCCAGGACTATTAGCAGAGTGGAGTTAGCCCTGTGATGAAAAAAGTTTTTATTCTATTCATCTTTTTGCATGTTCTTCTTAATGTCAGGTAAATCAGCATGGCATTTGCCAGTAACTCTGCTTTAGACTCAGCCTTGGAGTTTTATAATTTATCATGAGGTCCTTTGAATTTTTTCCAGATTATTGGAGGAAAACCAGCAAAACTCAGCTTGACTCCAAGTCAGTAATTGTGACATGCAAATGTCTTAGTGTTAGAAAGATGTTCTATAAAAGACTGCCCATATACTTATTTATAACTCAAGACCATACACTGTGGCAATTTAACTTCACCAAAAAGAATAAAAGACAATTTTAGCTGGAATACCAAGAATCTGAGGTATAATATAGTGCAGCTCTCTCTCTCCTTTGGTATAATATAGCACCTCTCCAACTCCTTCACTGCTCATCTGCAAGCAATCCTAAGAAAGAGGGGTCTTTTGAAATTGAGCAATGCATGAATATTGATTACAGAAAGAGATGTATTATTACTAAGATATGAACAATGTTGCTGGTTTTTGTTATTGCCAGTCTGCTGGAAAGCTGAAAAGCTCACATAGTCATCTCACATCATCTTTCATGCAAAGACAGCCAAGTTAATTTAAATACTGTCTCCCATGCAGGATATACTAACTGAGCTGACTTAGAAAAGAAATAGAAGAGCTAATAAAATCATTACAGATGGAGCATTTCTGATGCTTTTTCTTATTCTATTCAAGTTGTTCCATTATTTAAGGGACTTCCACCATTTTTCAACCTGAATAATAGACACATGGATTTTATTTAATGAAATTTTAGGTAATAGCTTTATTAACTAAAATAGCATGAAGAGTGCTTTGCACAATAAAATTTAGAAGAGCTTAGTACTGTAACTGTCAAGTAAAATCCTTCTTTTTAATGTTTGCAATTCTATTGATCTAATTCCTACTCTGTTCTGTACAGTTTCAGCACCAAGAACCACCTAGCATCAGAATATTCATTAACTTATCCTCATTCATGTTTATGAAATTGCAGTGCATTAAATGATAGAGATGATAATTCCTTCCTGAAAACTGGGGACAACTGAAATAAGAAACAATAGCAAGCACCCAGCACAATGTCAAATCAAATTACTAGAGAAAAAAAAATCCCCAATGAGTATGTTTCTTTTCACAAGCACTTTTCTTCAACCAGAGAGAGTATTTCAGCCCCTCTTAGAAATTGACCGGAGTCCATTTTATATGACATTTACATATATGGTACCTGGGTTATCTGAAACAATAGCAGTAAGCCTCATATCAAAAGTTTACAAATGCAATATCAAAATCATGTACTATATTGCTCTGTTTTGTTTTATTTAAAAACTAGAATATGTGCATTTAATGGGCTCTCTGATTTTCTAGAAGGCATTTATCATGAGGAAATGTCTTAGCATTGGTGGGCTGTAATTTTTAAAATTAAAATTGGGTATATTGTAAAGTGTCTTAGTATAGAATGGTTCCAATACTGTCACTGTTTCTGAATTCTGATCATTCTGATCTGCACTTTCTCCATAACCTTCTCAATAAACAGGAGTAATTAGTTTTTAAATTCAACTTCCCCAATCAACAGTAATTTGCAGAAATAAGCATTTACTTTAATAAAATTCTGGAATAAAAATGGGTTTAATTTCCCTTTCAGAAATCTTGATTAAAATTTCTTACGAAATGTAGAATCACAGAAAGGTGATTGTGGCAAGGCTGGAGGTGGGGATCAGCCTCTCCTCCCAGACTAGATAGATTAGCCTATCCTCCTAGCAATAGGAGGAGGGGAAACAGTCTCAGGCTGAGCCAAGGTGGGGTTTAGGTTAGATATTAAGAAAAATTTCTTCACTGAAAGCGTGGTTAAGCATTGGAAGAGGATAGTGAAGGGAAGTCACCATCCCTGCAAGTGTTCAGAAGACAAATACACTTCGTGGTATGGTTTAGTCGGCATGGTGGGTTTCGGTCAAAGCTTGGACTTGATGACCTTGGAGGTCTTTTCCAACTTTCTGAACAGTTTCAAATGAACAATCGTTTTGCTTTAGTTGTTAGTTTGGGTTGAGGGAGGTGGTGTTGAAGGAGGATTATAAGTATAGGAGCAAACAATGGTGCTTTTTCTACAGGTGCTATTTACTACAGCACCTCTGAAAATGTTCACTATTCTTTGTGAATATGAGGATCCCAGTAAATATGAAGTATAATCAAGAATATATATACATATACACAGTAGCCATGATATGCAAGCTTTCTTCATGGGAACAAATACAGCTCACAAGTATGCCCATATGTGCAACCCATAGCCTCAAAAAAAGGGAAAATTAATTAACCACACACTTTAACCTATTTTTAAAATTTACTGCTTGGGCATTTGTTCTCTACTTTTAGAAAATAGGATAAGATGTCTAATTATTACTAGTCAGACAAGTGAGTGAATTTTTAGCTATCAAAGTAGTCTCTGTCATGACCTTTACCCTGTCATATTTAACAAGACAAGATATGATCGCATCCCTTTCTCATAGATGTGTTTCTGTTAGGTATATTGCATTTACATTTTATCTGTAAACTCTATAAAGTCAAAAGTTGTTCAATCATATTTGTTGAATGTTTTTTAGTATGTAATAAGAGGTAATAAGAAGCTGTCACTTTGAAGAGGTTAGCAGTAAAAATGAATATATTTTGCTTTTCTTTTTACATGCATGCAAATAATTCTTAATGACCCTATTGCATACTCTCACACTTTATTGGAATTATACCCTATGTATCAGAAAGAATTGTGACAAGGGAACTTCTTTATGTCTGATATAAATCAATGAATGCTGCCTTAATTTAAAAGCTGAGTGATGATAAGATTCTGTGACTCAATAAATTTGAGTTTCTAGTACTATGCAGAAAAACATAAAACTTGTTTGTGCATTATAATATGGCAATAATATATCCGTTCCTAATCACTGCCGTGCCTATCACTTTCAGCTTGCTTATAGCATGCATAATAAAATGTTTGCAAAATAAGAAGAAATTCTAATTTTCATATACCTGCATTATGAATCCCTGCAGCTATTAAAAAATACTAAAATCCTTAAACTGTGAGAATAAAATACAATTTACAGAGTACATTTTCTTATTATTGACTTTGACAATAGCATCAGTTGTCTACAGACCTATAAAATGCTTTAAGCATTGAGAGCTACTTAAAGCACTTATCTTTCCTTTCTTAATAAAAGATATAATAACAACACTGTGAATGATAAACAAAGAAAACAAGCAATAACTTACCGCTTGCCTAAGTTGACCTTGGTTTTAAGAATGAAGGATTGTTTTTTCTTAGCTCTGGCATTAGCTAAACTAAATCCCAAAGCATATTCTTAGGTGGTGTGAAGTTGGTCTAATTTTATTCCAGTGAAGTGACACTGATGTGCACTCTGTGCAGATCAGGCCCCTTACAGGACTAACCACCTGCCCAGATTTCAGAATTAGCTGGGGATAAGACTGATTGTTTTCTAAGTGTTTGGTAGAGGACTGTCTACTGTTTTGTTCTTTTTGACCTTGTCTCTTTAACCTTGTACAGATATCTCAGTGAGAGAAGGAACAGGGGTGGGGAGAGTGGAACAGGGTGATAAGGAAGCTGTGATATTTTGTAGAGCACGAAATTAGGCATTTCATATACATTGAATGTGAACTTTGTGATCTATTGGTGATGTAAGAATGTTTCTTTCAGCTTTTCAGAAATGCAATACCCTCAAAGTAATAGATCAGCTGGATAAAGAAGAGAAGGCACAAAATATTGTAATGTATCTAAGACAAGGGTGAGAGGAGGGGGAGTATTTTTTTTCTATATTGGAAGCACTTCACAAAGAATATTTTTGAAGGGGTTCTTCAATATAAATCATGCCATTCTAGTTCAAAGCAACAAATTCAAACAAACTTGCAAAATATACAAACTAGTAAGTTCACAATACTAATTTAGATATGCTTGTTTACATTCTCACCCCATTTGACTAAGTGTGAAATGTTGAAAGCACTTGTATAGACCACAAGTATTTTGGTCCTGGCTTTAAGTAAAAGAAACTGTGTAAATAGGGTGTTATTGCCTAATTTAACAAAAGTTTTTGCAATACTTGTATTTTATTTTGAACAGAAGTTTCATACGTTTAAAAAGATGTCTATTGGTGGAATACATTAATAAAACCTTTTTTCTTTTTTTTTTAAGCAATAGAAGGGAATAAAGAGTCTCATAAATATGCTTACAGCTAGTGTTTACAAAATCTGCTAATGATCTAACTAATGGAGGTTAGATTATGGAATGTATTTTGCATCAGGTTTATGCCTGGAGCAGCCATTTTACAAGGAGTCACTGATAGAATATCATGTATTTTGCTGGGGAGTGAAACTCTCACTGGGGGCATTTACATGTGCTCTTTTTTTGTTGGTTTTTGTTTCTTTTGTTTTTGTTTTTGTTTTTTCATTCTGTGAATCTTCTTTATACATGCACATCTCAGTCATCAAAGAGAAAAGTTCTAATGATTTCAAATGTACTTGCATAAAGCTCTTGTAAAAACCCATGATACCTAGTTCCCATTGGTGTGTGTGTGATCCAAAAAGGTTCAACTGTATTTGCATTACGTGGTACTCTTCCGACTTTAAAAACTGATTGTCAGCTAGAGCTAGTCAAGTTTTAGATTGACTTCACAGATAAATAATCCCTTTAATTTTAGTGTAGCAGAACTGAACAAAATCACTCAGGTGAAACATTCAGGTCTAGTACTTGTATGTTCTCACTAATGAGAAAGAAATTGGAAAGTATTTTACAGCAGGTTCTTTTAGAGACTGCAGGGCCCAGCACTGGTACTGTTCACGACAGAGAAAAATTTCCAATTAATTACGCTGAAGAGAAGATCAGATACAGAACTCTAACTGCTATTAGGCATTATTGCTCACTTCCTGAGCTATTTAAGGTACATACTAACTTACTGTTGTCTCCAGGGTAAGTATTTTCAGTGTTCACCCTTGATGAATAGCACACATGAACCCCCCTGACTGTAGTTCTGCTGTGAAAGGATTTCACCTTTGCACACTGGGCTACAAGGCATCCTTTTGAGGATATCAGCAGCGCAGAAGTGCAGAAAACTTTTTCCCAAGCAGAGAGAAAGATGCCTCGTGCTCTGACTCTGCTCCTATCTCAATATTATCTGTGAGTTTAATGGGAACACAAACAAATATTAAAGATCTTATTCTGATTTCATATAATTGAAGACCAAGCTTTCAGGCTCATTTTAAGAAAAGACTTTGACATTTAATATTGTGGGGACTTAACCTTTTTAGAAAGAAGATTACTAGACCTTGATGTCTAATATTATTTATATTAACTCTGAGACAAATTTTATTAATTAAAATATAAAAACTTCAGTAATAGACTGTTAGGTTGGAAGGGATTCATAGTCTGAAATCTAATGCATAGGTACAAACAGCAGGTTTTCATTATTTCCTCCATTAACCCAAGAATCCTGGCAATTTGATAATTTTGTTATCTTATGTTGCTATCAAAAAAAATGACACGTCTGTTACAGGTAAATCCGTAAAACAACTAAGGCCATTGGTGCTACTGACTAGATAGACATCTCTTGGAAAAGTTTGGGGGTTTGAAAATATAGACAAAATTAAATAAGCAATCTAAAGATTTCAGTTTTTAAAATTTTGAATCCTTTCCTGTGTCTATTGATTTTCTTCTATGAAAGTAAATAAATACTAGCCATTTTTTACAGTTACTCATTACACATTTCTCATACCCTTTACTAGTTTTTACAACTGATTTCCCATTTACCAGATTCCCATCCTTCAGGTTTTAGAATTTTAGAATCACTGCATTCAAAAGTAAGTATTTATTTTACCCTTATGGGCTTCTTTATTTCTCAAAATATTGTAACAAGCCTTGGAGAATAAGGTAGTTTTTGAGAAGGAAGTATGAATATAAATATTATGCATACAGAATGACGAAATTTTAAATAGACCTGCAATAGACAAAGGTAATGGAATTAGAAAGAATCCACCTGGGATGCAAATATATGTGAAGGAAACAACTTGTGGGTGGATTTTTGAGATACATTTCCTACACTAACTTTCTGAGAATTTTGGGGGATAGACTGCTATGAGTATGGCTAGCAAGGTCCTAGGAAACAAATATATATTGTATTCATCTTCACCAGTTAGTTTTTTCTCTTATGATACTGCTCATGTGGCAGTTCTTTCCTTATATTAATTCAAAATTTGAGCCAATCTTGGTGACAGTTTGCTTGTCTCCCTCACCACCGAAGCACCCACAGTCAGTTTGTGTCAAAAGTCAAAGAAGGAACACTGGAGAAATAGTTTAAAAAAGTGAAGTTTAATTGCTGATTTAACTAGCTATCCAGAGGAAAATGCGAGGATTCACGTAAAGTTCATTTCTTATTGAAGAATAGTGAAATGCCACAAAATATAATTTTTTTAACTTTTGTTAATTGCTGTGTATTTTTCTTGGAGACTGGACCCAACCCAACCTGTGGGTATGGGCAAGCGTATGTGTTCCTAACAAACAATTTACATGAGAAAATGAAATTCTAGATAATGAACACTAAAAGGTTGAAGAAGATTGGAATAGAAAGGAAAATCTGCAAATTCCAACAGTAAATATGTGCAGGAGAGTTTGTTCAATATCATAGTGTATCTTCATATTCCTTATCCCAAATTCATTAGCTAACTATAGATTTTTGTGTATAATAAAGACCAAAAAACACAAGTCTACGTTCATTTTCAGTGTTAAATTTTGCTTTCTTAAAATAATTCCAACCAGTCTCTGACTGATTCCTTTACCACAGATAATCTACCAGTATATATTTTTACAGGATGAGTCATTGTTTTATCTTCCTATATTTAATTTTATTTCTTGTATAGAACCTGCACAGCAATTATCTGCTGAGGTTTCTAATTGTTTTCTCTTTCAAGTTTTCCTTTTGAGGATTCACTTCAGCCTTTGGATTTAATATATATTTTTTGTGGGTCTGTAAAGCTGCAGATATGAAGTGAAGACTTTACATTAGAATAGTATGTCCTATCTTATTTCAGTAAGTCAAATACAAGCATATTTGGGAAAATAAACTCATCAGCATAAGTGGTATAGCATACTGGTTTGGCCTTTATCTATGTATTTTTTAAAACACAAAAGTGTAAATGTGCAGATATACTTATGCATGCCTACATGCACATCCACAGATAAAAATTAGAGATCAGACTGTTGAAATCACTACAAGATGTTTTTAGGTATTTCAGTCTGTATTACAGTGCAGATGTGGTTAACTGGTAAATCACAGTTTTTCTAAAGATACTCACTTAAATTGTACATTTTCAAATCTACGGAATGTTTACAATTCCGACTAATTTCAGTCTATATATTCCATCATAGGATCATGAAAAATATTCATTCAGCTGAGGTGACAATTAGGCTTCTTTAAAATTTTAGTAGAAAAATGTTACAGTGGAAACAGTTTAATGTCGATGAGGTTGAGTTTACTGCATATCCCCCTATACAAGTGTGTCCTTTTTGATGAAAAGAGGTGGTGTGACATGGAAATTCATAATAGTGCACCTTGGTTTGTGAGTAGCAAATACAGCAGTGCCTCATTCTGGCTTGGCACATCTGACATCTGTATGGAGAGAAGCAGTCTGAAGCAGTCCTCTACACGTTCCAGGAACTTGATGGATGTCATGTGAGTTGCTGTATTGTTCTTCCAACAAAAGTCTGTGTAGTTGAAGACACCCATGAGAACCATGTTCTGTTGACCTGAAGCTTGCTTAAGTGACCCAAATATTGCCTCATCAAATATCATCTTGGTTATCATCTTGGTTTTGAGATTGATAGCAGGTGCCTACTGTAAGATCCTTTTTGGAGACAACCCCTCTGATCTTGATTCAGAGGCATTAAATAGAATTCCAAAACTGCCATTCTCCTTAACACAGAGAGCGATGACTCCTCCTCTTCCTTCTGTCTTTACAGCCTATCCATCCATCATGAT
>VZRS01011034.1:18209-45931 GCA_013398055.1 Ifrita kowaldi | reverse complement strand
TTTTGGGAGGGATGCTCTGCCGGTTCTGCATTCCCCAGCCCCAGCGCCGGCGCGGGGGAAGCAGTGCCAGCTGCCGAGGCTGGGCACGGGCAGAGGGACACGGGGTGGCACGGCTGTGCTGTGGCTCTGAGCGGACCCACCTAGGGGTTTTGTGGCTGATTGGGGCTGGGTTTGGCACTGGGCAGTGCCTGTTTCAGCGCTGCCTTCTCTCTTGACAGCTCTTGCTGTGTCCGAAGCCCCAGCGATGCAGGAACCATCGAGCTCCCTCGAGCCTGAGCGCAGCCTCCTGTCCCTCTCCGAGGAGCGAACACGTGCGAGGGGTGACCTTTATTTTCCCAAAACCCCAGGTCCTGGAGTCCTGTGAATCTCAGCCTGCTCTGATTTTATGGGAGTGGGTTTCCAGCCCTTTTACTGCACTGAAATTTGGGGAAATGTTCAAGGAAAAAAAAATCCAAACAAATCTCAATGAAAATAAAAGCAAAACTGCTGTTAATTTTTAATGTCATTGTCTTTGAGGCAAGATTGTGATGGCTGAGCTGCCTCCCGGTGATTTAACACTTGGAGCTGGCGCTGGACTAACACGGGAGGTGCAGACGCAAACCAGGAGTGTGCAGACACCTGCACGTCGTGTTTTGCACAGGGTTCCCATTTGAGGCGCGGATTCCTCTCGCAGCCCAGCGCGGCTCGCTGCGCTGATGGCTCCCTCGGAGTGCACGAGTGCACGCAGTAATGATGTGGAATTATGCAGCAGGCAGCTAATCACAGCAGCACCGCTCGGGGGCGGGGGCACGGCTGGAGCAGCCCCCCCGTTTTATGGAGCGCCGGGCTGCAGTTCCAGCACTGAGGGAAGCTTTAAGCAGGGAGCAGCTACTAACAGATTCATTTAACTTGCTCCAGAGCAACTATAAAAAATCAATTTAGTTCACCAGGCGGCTTGAACTGATGCCAGTGGCAGGGAGCACCTCCCAGCTGAGAGCTCTCCAGCTCTGAAGCACCGCCGGGATATTGCCGGGGCTGATTCAGCAGCAGGTGATGATACGGAGCCTGGCTCCAGGTCTCTGGGAAGGCAGAGGCTGTCGGCTGCCACGGGGTCCAGACACAAAATCCCAGAATCCCAGAGTCATTTAGGCTGGAAGAGACCTCCAAGACCATCGAGTCCAACCTGTGACTGATCCTCTCCTTGTCACCCAGCCCAGAGCTCTGAGTGCCACGGGCAGGCATTCCTTAGACACCTCCAGGGATGAGGACTCCTGGAAGCGGGAAATCTGGGTTTTAGAACCGGGCAAACATTCCCAGAGAGGGCTTTGTGCTGGATGGGCTGGTGCCAGCGCCCACCCTCGTCAGGCTGGTCCCTGTCCCTGCCAGCCCCCGCAGCGAGAGTGCTCACAGTGACATTTTAGAGCTGGTGGCCGGCGCTCTCTGGGAAGGTCAGCCCAACCTTTGCTGCTCTCCCTCCGTGATGATCTTCTCTTTAGCCGTGTGTTTTCAGAGCCCTGAGGAAATCTCGGCAGTTATGATCAGCCTGGAAACTGAACCGCTGGCAGAGCAATCCCTGCCCTCCCACCTGCACCGGTCCTGCGCCGCCGTGTCCCCGCTGTGCCACGCAGCCGATGTCCGGCCCCTGCCGGGTGTGGCAGCTCGCTGGGAGCGCAGCGGCTGCTCCTCGCCTTCGGAGCTCACCCAGGCTCGTGTGCCTTGACATTTCTGTGTGCGGGATCATGCATCAGGAGTGCTGAGCCCTCCACTCCGGTGCTGATGCAAAGCTCTGGCGTTGCACCATGAAATATTCATCGTGCCCCGTCCTGCTCTCCTGCTGCTCCGGCTGCGGCTGGCGCTGGCCTCGGTGCCGCGGCAGCAGCCGGAGCTGAGCGCTTGGAGCCCTCCCGGCAAATGCAGAGAATCACCCGTCTGTATTCCTTCCTCCGGCCGCAGGGTTCATTAGGAGAGCTTCCAGGGTGGATTTTGGTCCTGGCGGGCTGGCCCGGCCAGCACCTGCCTCAAGGAACCACTTAAAATCCTCATTAAATCTACTTCAGAGAGCAGCCAGAGGAAGGGGCAGCGGTGCCAAGAGAAGGGATTGGGAGCATTTGCCTGGCACTTGTCAGCAGAGGAGAGGAAAGGGGGGTGTTCGAATCGAGGGTTGGCAGAAGCCCACCTGGCCAGGGGGGTCATTTCAGCCCTGCATCCTCAAGGAAATTCTCCACAGCAGCAGCTGCTCCCTGCTCTGCCCTCAGGAGGTTCGGGGGGAGCTGCCAGACCCCGCCCACGGCATCTGCATTTCTCTGGGTCCTTCACTGCCGAGCAGAACCCTGTGGGTCCTGTGTCTCCTCACAGTCACCGTGTCCCCACGCAGGGAATCAGGGCTGGGATGTTCAGCACCAGGGATCCCGGGCTCTGCATCCCTGATAACTGCCAGGGAAGAGCAACGTGGAGCAAAAACCTCCCGGGCTCCCATTAGAACTGTTTCATCACATGGAGGGGAAAACTGGATCTGGGGCAGGGAAGGGGCTGCAGGAGGGAAGGCGAATCCCTCCAGGAATTTCACTGTGGGCCAGAAATGGGGTAATGAAGCTTCCTCACACTGCAAAGCCTGAGCGAGCCCCTGGGACAGCACACCTGGGCACGGAGAGATGATCCCACCTACTCATGGCACAGCTCAGAGGCAAAAAATAGCTACGGATGAGGAAAGGAGGTTTTTCAGGAATGCATTAAGCTGAGCGGGTGAGAAAAAGAGTGGGCGAGGGGCTCCTGTGAAACTCAAACGCTGCCTTTCGTGCACTTTCTAAATGTAGCTGCTCCTTCCCAATCCCAGTGACGCTTCTGTCTCTTACGTGGGTGGCAGCAACGGGGAGGCTCTGCAGGAGGGGAGACAGAGCCAACCCCTGGCCCCATCCCCGTCTCCATCCCCATCCCTGTCCCTTTCCAGGGAAAGAGCACGGTGTTTGCCCACCCCACACCCAATGTGTGTCACGGCAGCAAGTGGCACAGGGCGAGCCCCTGGCGTTTGCCCCAGGGGGGAGCCACACCACATCCCAGAGCAGAGATGCTGGTGGGACCGTGCAGCACAGGTTTGTATCCAAACAGGCTCAGTGTGCCCTTGGCACCAAAAATGTCACCTGCAGCCAGGGCACGGGTGTCTCTGCCGTGTCCTCTGTGCAGCTGAGGGCACAGAGAAACCTCCTGAGCCTGCAAGGGGGGATGTGAGACCATGGGAGCCCTGGCACTCACCATCCTCACCTGGGAACAGCCACAGGAGCTGTGGGACTCGTTGTCCCTGCCTGGGAACACCCACGGGAGCCGTGCTGACAGCAGCTCCTCCGGGGCAGGGCCAGCAGAGCCTCCTGGCAGAGGACAGCCAGCAGAAGGAATCAGAAGGAAATTCGAGCAGCATTTGTATTCCCAGCAGCCCTGTTCTATTCAACTCTACTTTTAAATGTGTTCCTTAAGTTTCTTTTCTCCTCCTGAAAATTTTCCTACAGTGAAAAATAATGCAAGGCGCAGGCTGGAATGAGCAAGCTCCTTCCATCTCAATGACACCTTTAATGTGCCTGTGAATGGAAAGGCTCTTGCTCATTCTGCTCCCGTCCCTTGCATTTGGCTGCTCTGGATGGAGCAAGGCAACCATTAAACCCGACTGATCCGGACACAGGGGCCGGAGCAGCACAGCCCAGCATGGACTTTGCTGACCAGGTCCTACAGGCTGAGGTCCCCCAGGGGGGACAGCCAGCTCCCACAGTCCTGAGGGATGGGTGGGGACAGACCCAGCACAGGACACGCCCAATGACCCCCCCTCAGCACCTCCCACGTCTGTCCAGGTTGGGGTCAGCATCGGGGGGTGCTCTGGGGACGCTCTGGGGAAGCAGAGGGACAGAGACCGAGCCAAGGTGACAACCTGCACTACCTGGCAGGGTTCTCCTTCTCCCACCTCAGCCTTGTCTCCCCTCTCCTGCCCCTTCTCTGCTCTCCATGAAGGATGGAGGGAAGGTCCAGAGGGTTTGGCCACGCTCTCGTCCTGGCTTGGAGGCCTGGAAGCTTCAGGGAAGTGCTGGAGTTTCCCTCCAGGTATTCTCCCCACAGGGATCTGAGGTTTTCTTCCTTTCTTCTGGGACTCTTGGCCAGGCAACCCTGGCCATTCTGGAACTCCATGATTCCATGAGTTGCCTGACTCCTGCAGCAGCTCTTCCAGAGGATCCTGTGGTAAATCTGAGCCAACATCAGCTTGCAGCACCCTCGGGACAAAGATCCCAGCACAAGGCACAGGTGAGAAAAGCTGGTGTTCCCCACACTCACCGTTGGGTTAATTAAGCCAGCACTGCTCTGAGCCTCAGCAGAGCTGTGTTATAAATAACTTGAGGACACAAGTGTCACTGTGGGTTACTCTCACGCAGCCAATGCGCTGGCCCAGGCTGCCACTGGCAGGGCCACTCTGCTGCTAATTAGTTTAGTTCTCAGCTGTTGTGCCTTTTTTTTTCTGTTTACATAATTAATTCTGTGAATTTTGTATTCTCACTTAAACCTACTCTTTTTTTTATAGAGCAATCACTACTAAAAGATGAATTTTTTATAAGTTTGCCTTTGTTACTTTAAATTTTTTATAAACTTCTTACCCTTAAGGAATAATTCTTATAGCTGGCAATAAAGTATGTTAATTCCATTTGAAAAGGGAAGTGTAAGTTTGTATTTTATTAAACACACACACAGACACATACACACACACAGAGAGTGCCCAACTCTCTGCTCCCGTGGGGCATTTGGGGCATTGAGGGCTGTCCCAGGACACCCGAGGGGAGGGCAGAGGGCTGTGGGGAGCTCTGTTAGTGCATCCCACCTCCATCCCAGCTGGGCATCCCGCTCCCACTGCCCTGCCCACCCCAGAGCTGTGGCTCTCTGAGCTGCCAGCCCAGCTCTGGCCAGTCTCAGGGTCGCTCGTGGCACTGGCAGAGGCTGTGCTGAGCTCACAGACAGGGCAGAAAGCAGCTCATGAGCCCTTGTCTCCATTGCTGGAGCCTCAGCCGGCTGCGAGCTGTGCCGAAGGCTGTGAAAATCCCGTGTTTTCATGGGATGAACAGCAACTCGGATTTGTCTCAGCTCAGTGGTTTGGTTGCCTGGGGCCAGCTGTGGGTGTCCCGCACTCCTCGACAGGGTGATGCAGGGTGGCAGCGCAGGGGTGTCCCCAGCAGCTGTGACAGTGATGGCCAGGGCTCCCTGCCACCCGCTGCGGGTCACCTCTGCTCCCACAGCCCCCTCTGACCAGAGACACGTGGGCAAAGGTGGTGCTGGCAGTGCCAGCTGACTCCGTGCCACAGTCCAGAGCGTGCCCTTCCCCTTTGCCACACGAATCCATCTCTTGGAAATTAAAGTCCTTTTTTCGCTTTGAAAACGCTGCAGATTTTTATTCCTCGGGATGGTCACGTCAGTGCAGAACATCTGCAGAACCACTGAACTACGCAGAGCACGGATCTCGTGCGACCCGAGGGGCTGCGGCTCCGGCAGCGCGGGGTGTTGCTGCCTCAGAAAGCACGAGCTACTGAAGGAGATAAAGAATGTTTTCCCCTTTGGACAAGTAACCAGCAGCGCCCTGACATGTCCTCAGGTGAAGGCTGCTTGTCTGAAACGATCAAATGCACGAGCAAGCGGAGGGCAATCGGCAGGGACAAAGGCACGGACGTTCCCCCTCGGAAAGCAGCAGAGCGCAGGGATGTAAACAGGCAGCTGGACACAGACGCCTCGGCTGGTCACTGCTCTGTCCACGGGGCACGGCCACGGTGGCCCCGGCCCCAGCGGGGGATGTGTGCTCTGCCCTCCACGCCTCGGTGCCCGAGAACACCAGGGGACCCCACTGGTTTGGGGATGGGCAGGGTGAGCGTGAGCTCAGCACGGGCTGGGTGAGGGTCCCGCCCCAAGGGCTGTGCTGCCGCTTCCCTGCCCTTCCGAGGAAGATGATAATCGTGTGTGAGCGTCTCGCTGGGCTGGAGCCACGGACAGCAGGGCCTTCCTGACAGCCAAAGCGTGCCTGGCTTTGGGGCACCGCAGCTCCCAGAGCAAACAGGGCTGCAGCGAGCTGGTGGGTGCAAAAGGGGCCGGCCGGGATCAGCCCACAGCCCTTCCTCACTCCTTGGCCCTGCATTGGCTGCACATTAAATGGTTTTCAAATTTTTTGGCATCTTGCTTTCCCCTCTTGCATTTCCACCGTTTGCTTTCAAAGAGGGAGAGTGGCAATAAATGTTTGCAGAGCTGCAGGAAAAAACATCCCCTGCCTCCAGCCACGCTCCGTTCTCACCCCGAGCAGGGGCCAGGCCCCTGCCCCCTGCAGCAGGACCACCCTGCCTTCTCCAGGTCACCGTAGAGGGGTTCTTCACCTGCATTGATCTGGTTACATCCCACACCAGGATCTTTAGGCTGGACAAGAAAAGAGCTCTTTGTTCTTCTCCGAACCTCTCTGCGCGAGCAAAATCCTTGCCAGGGATGTGACCTACCTGGGGCAGCATTCCCTGACCTGCCTGGCTCCCACCTCCCTAGGCTGCTCCAGGTCCTGCCCAGGCCACCCCTCAGGTGCCACTAAAATCCCAAGGGATGCAGCAGCAGCCAGTGCTCGGTTCCCACACAGCCTCACACCATGGCAGGACCAGGCTTTCTGCTGTCACCTGCTTCCCTTGCAAAGCCTTCTCCAACCAAGCTGTGCCACAGCCCACACGCTCCTAGGGAATGGTTTAGGACAGAAAATGCCTGTGTCAGCCTCTGTCGAAGATGATCTATGGCTGCTCAGCCTCACTCAGGCTCCTCGGGAGCAGATCAATGGGCTACTGGGGCTCCAGACTAATAAATAACAGCAATGATAAAAATAAAATATAACTGGTAGTAATGCGGTGTGTTTGTTCATAGGACACATTCCTCAGACTTGATAGAGGCTTTGCTATCCAGCTTAATTAAAAGTGACACAAAAAAGCCTCTTCTTTCCCATTTGACTCGAAGCTGGCTGCTTTCTCTTCTGGACGGAGGCCACGGTGTGGTGGTGGCATGGCTGGTGACATGCACTGGGGACACTGCTGCCCTCAGGTGCCACCGTGAGCCCACCCAGACAGGGGTGAATCGGGAGAACATCAAGAACTGTGCACACAAAGCACCAGGCAATGCAGCCCTTTATCTGTAACTCACCCTGATTTTTCCTCTGTGGGCATGAGCACTTATGACCCAGGGATCAACACCCAGCACCAGGGTTTGCTCACATCTGCCCCAGACTGCTCATTAACACCCTGCAAACTGCAACGAGCTCCTTCCTGGCTGTTTAGGATCCCCATGTACCTAAAGGGGTGCGAGCAAGAAGCCCCCAAATTCGTCTGCAGCCTGACACTTTCCTGGAAGGAGAGGGATAAAGAGCTGGGAACTGCTCAGTCAAGGACCATCGAGTCAGGAACATCCCTGCTCGAGGGTGTCTGAGAGCTCCTGACCTACCAGCTCCTGTTGCTCCCTTCTCTGGAACTGGATGGATCCAGTGAGGCCTCCTCAGCCAGAGCATTGTCAAGGTCAATGCCTGTCCCAGGTAAAATGTGTCTGAATCCCAGAATCGTGGGATCCTTTTGGTTGGAAAAGCCCTCTAAGTTCATCGAGTCCATCCCACAGCACTGCCAAGACCACTAAACCGTGTCCCCAAGTGCCACATCCACACACATGGATTTTAAATCACTCCAGGGACAGTGACTCCGCCACTGCCCCAGGCAGCCTGTGCCAGGGCTGGAAAACATTTTCAATGGAAAAACTTTTCCTAATATCCAGTCTAAACCTCAATCCTACTGCTCTCTCCTGCTGCAAGATACCTGCAGCAAACTCTGGGGGCTACCTGACCTGTCCAAAATTGTAGCAGAGACAGGGAAGGGGAAGCTCTGCACACCTGACCTGTGCCTGGCCGCTGCCACTGTTGGAATCCTTGTGAGCAGCACAATAAAAGCAGGAGCTTCAAACACCTCTGGAAATCAGGAACCAGCTCATTTTAATCTCTCTTGCTTTGATGGCTTCAGATCTGTATTAGCAGGAGATGTTTTTAATGTCTCATCTGTGGCGTTTTGTTTTGCCTTTAATCAAACCAGGTGGGATAACCAGGAGGGTATGGCACGGCTCCCTCCTGCTGTGCCTCTGCACCTCGATACTCACCCACACCCACGCTCAATTATTTGTTATACAGTGTCTAGTATTTTCTATAGCAAACAGAGCTTTATTATCAGTTAAGGTATTGATAAAAGAGCAGGGCTTAGTCGATTGAATATGTAATAAATACAGAAATATACTTGAGCTATCGATTGCTGCAGTTGCTTACGCGTGCTATTGATATCCCGGGTGCAGATTCGCCCTCAGACTGTTGAGTCATGAAACGCCCATCATCATCTTTAATAATAAAGGGTGACTATTTTTGAACACTTCACAAGAAAAAAAAAAAATCCATTTGCTAAATGGGTTTGTGCGTATTGCTGGGACTGCTCATGTGGAAAGTGTGAGAGAGGAGGAAAGGGAAAGGTGCCAGCTCTCCACGTGCCTGAGGAAATGCACGCTCCACTGGGAAACCCACATTATCCGCCGTATCAGAGCCACAGCAAAGCGTTCATGAAAGCCCTTTGGATGTCAGAGTGGCAAAATCCGTGTCTCCAAAGTTTGGATTTGTGGATATGAGGGTTGTCTAAACAGACCGGTGCCCCTCGGAGCTGGAGCACAGTGGCTCCCAGCAGCGCTGGAACGTGGGCTGGCCACAAGTGGGAACTTCACTTGCAATTTTCTCAGTGATCCTGAAAATCAGGGAGGGAAAACAAGTGGAGACCCACGCCTGGCTGCAGGAAGGGCAGCATCATCCCAGCTCTGGACGATGCCTGCAGGGACTGCCCAGATCTCTGGCTGTTTCTCCTCAGGCTGGCAATCGGCAGGGGATCACCACTTGCAATGGAAGGTTTGCTTCCAGGTTTTTCCCAGGGTGTCTTTGTGGCTGCCAAACACACAGGAACACCCGGGATCACAGCTGGACTGTGCATTTGTGGGGAATTCAGCAGCTCTGGGAGTGGCTGGAGATGGTCACAGGGGTCCATCGAGCTCATTCCACCCTGAGCCCTCTCTGGCCAGCGCAGAGCTGGGGAGAAGCCACACCTTTGGAAAAGCCTTGTGTGAGCCTCGTGCCGGTGAGGGGATTGGAATGAGATGACCTTTAAGGTCCCTTCCAACCTGAACTGCTCTAGGATTCTATAGCTTTAAGTCCCTCCACTCCTACCAGCAAGCCGTGGTCCTCCTCTTGTACCTGTGCAAAGGGAGGTTAAAGGGTCTGAGGAGCCTTTGTGATTTCCCCGTGAGGCCCCAGCCTGCAGCCCGCGGAGGATCATTTCCAAGCCTCGTTATATTCCTCTGCGAATTCCTGGACATCCCAACACATGCGGGGGTGGGAATTCCAGCCCAGTCCCCCCTCGTTTTGCAGCGCTGGGTGTCAGCTGGCTGCAGTCCCTGCCTGTGAGTGCCGCCCTCGTTTGCGGCAAATGTAAATTCCTATTTAAATCACTTCTTTGACATTTCAGATCGGTAGCAGCACTTTGCAATTACCAGGGGATAAGAGTGCACACACGACAGGGAGCTTAGGTGACCTGCAGCAACCTGTTAAGTGCATTTACTTATTTGCAGAAAAGAGAGAGGCAGACTAATGAACTGAAAAGCTCTGACGAGGAAAACTCATTGTCTCGCCGTGACTTCCAGATTAAACCCAGCCTCAACCGTGCTGGGCACGGCTCCCCGTGACCCTCCCCATCCCCAAAGCACTCTGCTCATCACCCCCCTCCCGGATCCATTAATCCCGAGGTCCCGGATGGGTGGCAAGCAATGGATGCAATTCCCTTCCCGGTCATGCAGATCCCAGTGCTGCCAGAGACCCCCTCACTGGGCAGCGCTGCCCTTGCCCTTGTCCCCAGGGCAGTGCTGCCAGAGACCCCCTGGCCAGGCAGGGCTGTCCCTGTCCCGTCCCCAGGGCAGTGCTGCCGGAGTCGCGCTGGCTCCGGGGCTGATTCCTAAGGTTACATCCCATGAAAGGTAGCTCTGAGTGGAAAGAGGAGCCCGGCTCTTGAAATCCTATATCCCCCCACGTTCGGTGCACAGCTGCCCTTGTGTCTTTATTAACAGCCTCTCTCTGTGCTCCCTTTCTAATGTTTCCTTTGCCTCCCCACCCTAACCCCGCGCTCTCTCTCCCCCCTCGGAGCCCGTGCTCAATTAATGCCTAATCTCCATGACTCTCGGCCGGGAGGCGGATCAGTTACTGCCACCAAGAATGACTCCATTTACGGGGCTCTTTCAGCGGGCGCAATGTGATCCCGAGCCCATGACTTTCCCAGTCCATTCACAAAGTCCTTCAGACACCCCCCGCCTCATTAAAGGATCCCTCCTTGTCTCCTTCGGCCCCACCTTGCTGAGCACCGGAGAGGAGATGCGTGCGCTGCGTGGGATTCCTCCCACACAAAGGCAGCTCCAGGGAGCACACCCCTCCTCTGCCAGCTGTGGGGCTCTGTTCCGATGATGGCAGCAGTCTGGAGGGTGATGGCAAACCCCAAAACTCGGGGAGCTGCTGGCCCAGCCTGGGCTGGCCCGCTGAACCCCAAATAAGATGCAAGGAACAGCTCAGAAAAGTGGCGTCACCTCAAATGTGCTTGGCAAAAATGGGAGGAATTGAAGATTCCCAGATGCAGTCACAGTGGGGAAAGCTGCAGGGGGAACATGGTGGTCCCACAGTGTAGAAAAGGAAAAGCCAACCAGAGGGAAGGCAGATGGGATTTCCCCATCCCTGCTGGGTGGAAGTGAGGACACCACAGGAGACTGAGTTGGTCTGGAAGAGAGAAGAAGGATGGCCCTGAACCCATCAGCTCCCTTCCAGCTTGAAAGGATCCAAGGACAGTGACAGGCAAGAAGGGATGGAGGAAAGGACACTGGGATCCCTGTGCCAGTTGAGCCTGGCATAGCCAAAGGAATCGTGTCACAAAAAACAGTGCCCAAAACTGATCTCACCTGCATTTAGTCTGTGATGCAGTAGCCAAAACTCTTTGCAGAGGTGTTAACTCAAATTATTGATTTATTGGTCATAAACTGTTGGGAGTTTATTGGTGATAACCCACCTGAGAGCAGGTGGGACTGAAGGATTGGGGTTGGCTGTGCTGTGCCAGCCTGGAGAGACGTGATGGGCACAACCCTTGCTCGTGCGTCCTCACCACTTCTAGTTTTAATTTAGCTTAAATGTTAATTGTCCAAGCCACTGAATTTACATCTTTCTGGCTGTCTATATTTGGCAGCTTGTTTGCATGACTGAAAACTCTTCTGACCTTTTACATCAAATAGATTTCGGATCCTAGGGAACCAGAGAACAAATTATGTCCATCCAAAATGTTTTCACCCCACGAAAGCAACGAGGGCTTCCCCCCAGCAGGGAGTCTCTGGGTTGGGGAAGGAGCAGAATTAATTCCAGGTAAATATTAGTGCTGGGTAAATGGTAAAAAGTGCACAGAGTACTTTTTCAGGTTCAAAATATACCTTTGATTTGGCTGGATTGTTCAGCAAATCTCTGGTATTGATTTGCAGGTTTAGAGGCTATTAAGAAAAATTCTCTGCCCAAGAACTTGAAACCAGTCAGAGTCTCTGGAAGAGCACGTTAAGAGCAGTGTCAAAGAATCAGAGAACCACAGAATCACGGAATGGTTTGGGTTGGAAGGGAGCTTAAAGCTTGTTCCACCCCCTGCCATGGGCTGCCCACCTTCCTGAGTCAGTTATGAAATTATCTTCACATTTGGGGGCAAAAAATTAAATATTTAATTGTGGTAATGGCCATCATTTGCATTGAAATGTTTCTCTGAGCAAAAATTCCTCTCTAAATGACACCAAA
The DNA here is from genome assembly GCA_013398055.1 of Ifrita kowaldi. Taxonomy (NCBI): domain Eukaryota; kingdom Metazoa; phylum Chordata; class Aves; order Passeriformes; family Cinclosomatidae; genus Ifrita; species Ifrita kowaldi. The sequence continues at coordinate 34,047 of VZRS01011034.1, read as the reverse complement.
GGCTTTTGAGAATGATGAACTTATCTGAGAGCATTGCTTTCTGTGCTGCTGAATGTCCTCACCAGAAAAATGGCTAAATTTAGCAAATATTAAAAAAACCAACACAAAATAAAAAATCTCTTTCCTCAGCTGTAGTAAATACAGCGGGCAATAGAGAGAAGCGTGAAGCTGTGTGGGGTATTGTGGTTCAATATGTGGCAGAAAAGGCAGGAAGTGAATAAGGCATTTTTGTACATCAAAAATCCCCTAATCCCGGTGGTTCACACACGCCCTGCTTGTTCCTGGGCTGTCCACGGGCAGAGATTTATCATCACACACAGTGGTGCAGATCGGAGCCACCATCCAGGGAGTCTTTGGGTGTCCCCTTTGACTGGGGAGCATTCTGGTGTCGTTTATCCCACACATGGATGCAATTCCTTCCTGAGGTCGGGCTATTCCCTGCTATCTTTCCTCGGTGTGTGTGTGTGTGTGTGCCAGTGGTAGATGCTCCTCTAATCCCTTGAAATTTTGTCTCCCGTTTTCCTTCCCAAGGCAGTGCCTTATCCATCTGGGTGTCTCTCCCAGCCACGGGGAGCCCCAGCCTTTTCCCTTTGCCAGCTTTCTGAGCTGGTTTTTTTTATTTCTCACCATTTCCTTTCAGCCCTGAACACTGGTTTTACGCCTGCCCAGTCTGCTCCTCTGTGGAGATAATCCCATGACTTGATTTTCAAGTACATTTAGTGTCTAGACAGGGCACTGGATCCTTTGTGCTTCCGTCCCCTTCCCTTGTTGATTCAATCGCCCTCCAGGCACGAGGCACTTTCTAAATACCAAAATCGCCAGCTCCTGTGCCATCAGCATCCCAGAGCCTCCATTCTTCTGCCAGACTTTCTTCTCATTCCACTCATAAATAGCCAGGAGGGGAAAAAAAAAAATCCGTGGTGGGATATGGCAACTGTAAAGGAGAAGGGAAAAAGCAACACAGGGAGCAGCCACCCAGGTGGGAGCACCCAGCCCTGGGGTGGGCCCGGCAGCCTCTCTCACCCCCTGCAGCATCTCCAGGAGGAGCAAAGCTCTGTCCCTGTCTCAGGCATTCCCGGTCCCCGCGGCAGCCCCGGTGCAGGGATCCAGCACTCGTCCCTGCGAGATCCAGCACGCGCTCCCGCTCTCCATCCATACATCAGGACAGCCCAATTAAGTCATTTACCACGAGGACCTGGAGATGGCAGCAACATATAATCACAAACATAAGCAGTTTGTACATGGTAATTATATATTCTATTTTTTTTTATCAGTGCAATACAGACAGAAGATTATTTTATGCTTGATATCATTCTAATTTTTGATCCATTTTCCCCCCAACTTAAAAAGGATTAAGATTTGGCTTCTGGTAATAACTTTCGGAATGCCAACTCCGTAAGTATTGTGCAGCATTGTATTAAACTGATTATTAGGTGCTTTTGCTTATTGTTAACACCGCTCCCCTTCTCTGGGCCAACATCTGAGACATAGGAAAGCAGATGGTTTGAACGGTCAAGCCGAAAGGCTGGAATATTTTTAAAGCCTGTTTTAAAATCAAACATGCTCTTGCTTTAAACGCCATCTGATAAAACAGAGAGGAGTAGATTGGCAAGGAGAGAGGAAACGCCGTGCCTGGCTTTGATCATTTTCAAAAGGAATTGTCACGTGTGATTTTCCAGAAGATGAAGGCACCAGGTGAAACTATTTCATATCCCGAGACCTTTCCTCTGCTGAAGCAACATCTGCTTCTGATTTTCTGCTGGTCTGGAGGGCAGCCTGACCCCCCCGGTGCCATCAGTCCTGCCAGGGGTGTCAGTGGTCCGGCCGAGGGTGGAGAGGAGGGTGGAGAGGAGATGGAGAGGAGTTCAATCCCACCTGATGAGGGGTGGGCGGGCAGGGGGCCCCTGCTAGCTCCTGGTGACACAGGGACCTGTCCCTGGTAGGTTTGCAGAAGGAGACCCTGGTGGAAAATGTCCCAGGAGAGCAAGGCAGGATAAGGGAATTGTAACCCTTGGGAATGGGTGAAACCCAACTTCTTCCAGCCTGTGTTCCCCTCCAAGGACCCCAGGGAAGGCACTGGGGGGGTTGCCCTGGGGTGCAGGAGGACCCTGGCACTGGAGGCAGAGCAGCTCAGGTGGAAGGCTGCCAAGGGTGTTTCACTCTCCTGCTCCTCAAAAGCCTTCTCCTCTCTCCTGATTTCTTTCCTTTCTCCACAGCATCCATCCCTGCACACATCCAGTGGCTCACTGGCTTCCCATCACACAGCAGCACCCACAGAAATGGGCAGGAGGGCTGGAAGTGGGAAACAGCTCCTTAGTGGGATGGCGGCAGAGCCCCCCATGCCATCCCCCATGGGGCAGCCCACGGTCACACACCCTCCCTGTCCCATGGGACATGCAGAGCTGGGGTGACACATTCCCACCCCTCTGGCAACGAGGGAGAGGGTGGGATGCTGCCCACAGACATGGGAACCATTGTCACCCTGCACATTCAAGGGTGGCAGGTCCCCTCCTCCCTGTGCCCACGACCTGAGGGTTGGTCCCACCTGTCCCAGCCCTGCTCGTTGTCACAAGTGACCCTGCCACAGGGATGTGCAGGATGGTCCCAAACCCCAGAAACGTGGCTGTGACACAGCCCCCACCCATTTCAGCACCCCAAGGCATCTGCCCAAAACCAGGCTATGGTCAAAGGAAATATTAATTATAAGTAGTTCCCTAATAGCTGAAAATAACTAATGCAATGCTCTCCGTTTGGTGCCAGTAGGGAACAAGCCTGGAGTAAATGAGCTCGTGGTTGGGAATCAAAGATTAACAGACTATCGAGGAGTAATTTCTTCTCCACATGAATTAGCAAATCGTGGGTAATTATTGTGGACAGAGCTAGGCAGGTTCATTTGACTAGGTCAGTTAGGAATAGCCTGGGATAATTAAATTGTCTCTTGAGCCAGCAACAATGCTGGAGTTGGAAAAGGCCCTTTCTCCCTTGCTGTTCCTTTTCTGGATAAATCACACCTGCCCTTAGTGCCACCCCTGGGGACAGATCTGCACTGGTAGGGGTGGTTTTCTGGTTATTGGTTTGTCTGGTGACACCCTGAACTGATTTGGGGGTGGCTGGACCCAGGGCTGCATCCAGGCTGGTCCTGAGCAGGGTCCTGGTCACCCACCCTTGCCATGGGCACTGCTCTCAGGGCTGGGCAGGGAGGTGACAGCCATCCCCTCCAGTGTGACAGAAGCTGAAGTCGGTGACACACTCGCCTGGTTCTGGCAGCCTCGCCCGTGGCAGACACAGCACCCCTTGGCTGTGTCCCCCCTGCCCAGCGAGCCCCCATGCACAGGGCAGGACCTGGCCTGGTGGTGCTTTGATTTTGCCTTCCCCTGCAGGCAGGGAGTGGGAGAAGCTGTTTTCAGAAAGCCTGGGTGAGAGGCTGGAGTCAGTGGTCACCCACACGCCTGTGGCTGCCCAAAAGAAATAACTTCAGCATCCCTTGGGAACTGATCCTGGAACGGGGAGAGCTCGGGAGGCTCCCGGCTCTGTTGTTTTCTCTGGACATTACCTGGATGTGGGATGCACCAAGCACCTCTCCTGGTGCTTGTTGCCGACTGGAAAAAGGATGCAGCATCATTAAAAATAGAAGCATGAAAGATTATTTACATTTCAAGAATAGCTGAGGTCCTTAAAGAAACTTCCATCATCCTTTAAAGGCTCTTAGTCAAATGCTGTTCATTATTAATGCCTGTTGGCTTTATTTAGCCTATGACTACAATTATATATTTATGAGGTAATCAGCAATTGGAAATTTCCCTGTAATGGTAACTGGAGCTTGGCATCCAAATAAAATGAACACCATTAAGAAAGTATTGCGGTCATTGGGGTGGATCAAGTGTGCTAATAGCCCAACTAACAGCAATTAAGTCAATTAACCATTCAGACATATGCTGCTCAATTTCCCTGCTTAAACAGCCCGGTGCATCTGCGAAATTTGTGGAACTTATTTATGGTGTAAGCGGCTGCGAGTCATTATTAACCAGGGGAAACAGGGAAAATAAGGGAGGCTTGTAAAAAATTAACTACTGCAGCAAAAAAAGATCGGCTAATTGCCCGTTCCCCTCGCCACGGGGGAAGGTTTCGTTTCCCAGGGTATTTATTTATTACGTTCTGAGTGGCTCTGAGAGGGCCGTGGCACAGTGAGTACAGGTGATGGAAGCGGAGGATCCACAGGGACAGAGCCACAGGATGGACCCAGAGCAGGAGAGCAGGAGAACAGGAGAGAAGGAGAGCAGGAGAGCAGGAGCAGTGCTGGGAGCTCTGTCTGTCTGTCCCCTGGGGCTGTGACTCAGATATGGGGTGCAACAGGGATTAAGGAAGGAGACCCTGAGCAGCCCCTCAGCCCACGGGCTCACAGCTCCCCACACACAGGGGACACCCTGGGGCTGAGAACCCAGCACCCTGTGAAGGCTCCATCCTCCTCCTCCTCCCAGCCCTGACCCTCCCCAAGCCCCTTGCTTCACCATGGCTGTGGGTCCCGGAGAGCCCTGGGTGGTGACACAGCCCTGAAGCCACCAGCATTTCCATCAGCCACCCTTCAGCTCCCGAGCCTGGGGACTTGGTGACACAAAGTGCTTTTCCTCCTCCTTCCCCATTTCGGTTTCCTGCTGTCTGTCCAAACGAGGATGTTCCCAAAGTTTTGTTAAGTGCCTGTTTTAATGAAGCCCATTAAAGTTAACCTGGCCATATAATATACAGGAGAAACCCACCATAAATATAGGTAAATAGAGATTGTAAAGATAAATAACCGTGCAGGTGTGTGAGGAGTGATAATGTGCTCTATTTACTGTGCTCCCATAACGGGCCAGTAAAAGATACTGCGCCTTTAATGACTCACTTTCTGCTGGCAGCCGGCACTCACCGTTAGCAAGCTAAGGATGCAGTGACACAAAAAGCTTACAGATAATTAAATATTGATTTTTGTTTTCTAATCCTATATAAAAATTGTCCTGGGTCTCCCAATGGTAGTTTCATCTCACTAGGACACAGGGAGGGCTATTAACCCTATTTGGTTTCAAGCTGTTGTAGAACAAATAAACAGGGAGGCTTGGAGAAGCCAGGCACGGCTCCGTGGGCAGAGCCAGCTGCCAGCCCTGTGTGCCCCCGTGGTCTTGCCAGCAGCCCCACACCTGGGCAGGTGACCAGCACTGAGGCATTGCAGCTGCAGCCGTTTTGGGGAGGATCACAGCAGTTTTGCCTGTTTTGGTCAGGGTTCCTGCGGCACAGGCACCTCTCAGTGTGCCCGGGAGAGCTCTGGGGTTTGGTGTGCAGGGGGAAGAGTCGGGATCTCTGGGGCATCCTCCCTGCTCCTGGCAGAAGGATGAAGGATGCCCAAGCCCGTGAAGGAGAGGCAGTTGGTGCATGGTCCCCTGTGCAGACCCTGCACTGCAGGTCCCTGCTTCTTCCACTGCATCACATCTCTTCTGTTCTCCGATGCTCCTAAACCCACCCTGTCCCCAACAGATTTCTCCAGGAAGATGCTACTTTGAGTCTCATGCATAATGCACACAAAACTGCAATGCTCTTCCAGAAAGTTGGATTTCCACTTCTGGAGAGTGTGTCAAGAAGCTGTTTCATGCGAGGAGGTGGCTGGAGGAGTGCAGAAGTGAGGACAGAAGGACCAGGCAGGCCCTGGAGCACAGGCTGAGGGTACAGCTCCCAGGGCCAGGACAGGAGCCAGCAGGGACTTCAAATGGCCTCATCAGGTGAGACAGCACAATCACAGTGTGGGGACTGAGGGGGATTCTGCACCCACCGTGACAGCCCGGCCTGACGGTGACTGGAGCATGGGGAGCAGGGGCAGCATGGGAGCAGGGAGCATGGGCAGCATGCCTGCCCCAGCACACGGCCACCTTGCTCTGCAGCGAGGAGAAAGGTATTAAAATAATATCCTCTAAGCCTGCCATGCATGATGTTTGCTCTTGCTGTTGGGAAAGCAATTGCCTCCAGCAAAGATCTATTTCCTCGGCTGCTCATTCCCGAGCACGTGGCGAGTGCGGCATGCACACTGTGGAGCGGAATAAACCCCACAGCCGCCACTGAGCCGCTCATTCACAAAACGAACCAAGGGGCCTCCCCTCCCGGTTATCTTTTGAGAAGCTCCATGCAGCATAACTCACACTGTTTACAGACTTTGGGCTGGGAGTAAATCCTGTTGCTTTACATAATTCCCGTCCTTTGGTAAATTGTGCCGTTTCTGAAGGGAGAGAACACCCCCTCCCCGCACTCCTTCCGATGCTGTGTATAAATGAGGCCGCCGTTTGAACACGCCGGATGAGTCTGATCATGGGGAAAAGAGCAAAACATCCTCCTGAAAAGCTGCATGCACCATTTGCTGAGAAATCTTAAATATTTTCCTTGCAGAAGCCTGTAGACTCAATGCTTCCCATGCCAAGTGTAGGCAACGTGCTGTGCACGCTAAAGCCCGCTCAGCCACGAGGGGCAGTTCAAGAAATAATGAATTCAAGCGTGCTTGAACTTTGTGCTGATCCCAAACATCCTGGGACAGTGAGCTGGGGCTGTGAATCCCTCATTGCCACGTCCGCTGGAGGCTCAGGGCTGCCGCTGTCCCCTTGGACCAGCCCCACTGGCTCCACTCCGTCCCATCTCCCACCCGGCCTTGGCTCACCTGGGTCAGAATCTGCCTGTGCAGCACCCGAGGAAGGAGGGCTGGATGAAGCAGCAGACCCAGGAAATGCTCCTGAACCTGAGCAAGGTCTCTTGTGGTTGTGTGACTGCTTCTCTCTGCTCCTCCGGGGTTCTTGACCCCGTTCTCATGCTTTCCCACCAGCCGCTGATCCCGGCTCACTCCTCCTCTTGTTTCCTCCAGGAGACCCGGCAGCAGAGCAGGGAAAAGTGTCGGCACTGCCGAGCGGCTTCCCCAGGGGCACCAGGGGGGTGGGGAGGAAAAGCAATCCGAGCATTGCCACTACCCCTGCCCTCAGGCACAGCCCTGTCCTGGGGATGTGCTGCCTCCCAGCCAGTGACACGACCGGAGCATCTCTCCCCCAGAGATGTGGTACTGGAAATCCTGCAGGACCATGACTCTGCCTTCCCTTCCGTCTTCCCCTTTGCGTCCCCCCAGCCATTCCCTCATGGGAGCCGTGGACTTGCTGCAGCTCAGGTTTCCATCAGATATTGCAGAATCCCCGAAACTGCAGCCAGCCAGCACCCCAACCTGCGCTGGGGTCTCCTGGGGAGGTAGCTGCCTCCAGCCTGTGGGGAGTGGGGCCGGAGCTGCGCTGCCAGCCATGTCCTCTGGAACGTCACCAGCACAAACACCGGTGACATGCCAGGACATCTGCCCACTCCATCCTCTCCGTGCAGCAAAACCACCCCAGCTCCTGCCAGGGCACGGCCAAGGCAGCCCCCGCCCCAGGAATGGTTTGTGGGTAACCTGGCAGCTGAAACGCTGGGGGGACCTTTCAGACACAGCCACCCGGCAGCCGCTGATTGAGACTCAAAAGAAATTCTTTGAGGGCAGCAAGATGTCAGGCCAACGCAGGAACAGCAGCAGGTTTGAGAGTACAGACGCGTTAGTCAGAGCTGATGAATGCTGGCTTGTCAAGCCTCCCCATTTCAGTCCTGGATTGCCTTTAAAGTTTGCCAAGTCACTTTTCAGCATTTGTGTGGGCAGAAGGAGACGTGCAATTAAGCTGCAATTGCTGCACCAAAGCCGAATACTTTCAAGTTTGTTATTTCCTCAAAAATGACAAAACGCTGGGATCGAGTCAAGGAACAGGACGGCAGCTCCTGTTGCAAAGCCGCCGTCGGCACGGTGCTGCGCTTGTCCAAAGCTGGATCCCGCTTCTGCTGAAGGATGAAGACGTGTACATCAAAAGCTACATTAGCATTTGAGAAGCAGGGTGGGGAACGGAGAGCCGGGATCCAAAGCCTGCTGGGAGCGCAAGGTGACGCGCAGACCGTCCGTGTGTCTGTCTGCAGGAGCCAGCGCAGCCTGCGGGGACACGGAGCCGCTGCAGCACCCAGGGGCAGTGGCAGCGCGTGGCACCGGGGCAGGACAGGGGCGGCTGGGGGCCGCAGTGTTGTCCCGAGCCCAAATTTTGGGGCTGAATGAGCTCACTGAGACCCTCTGGAGCCTGCTCAGGCTGCACAGCTCCCTCCAAGCTGGACTGCCAGCAGGGACAGGGCTGGCCCCGCGGTGGGCACTGCTCCCAGCCCCTCGGGCTCTCCATCCAGGAGGGTCTCACAGCTCTCCCACCGCTGGTGAAAGCCGCTGGCCGGGTGGGGATGGACGGCAGCGATGGCTCTGGGAAGGTGTCTCTGCCCTGACTGTGGCTTCTGCACCTCTGCCGTGGCCCACACCAGGGGTACCCCCTCTGTCCCCTCCCTCTCACCCTCAATCCCGGCCCACGGTGCTGCCACCCACCCATGCCACACCCACCCACGTCCTTTTTCTTCTCTGCCTTTTTGGGGTCTTGGCACGGCTGGGATCAGGGCTTTCCTGCGAGGCTTTGGCAGCCTTTTGAGCAGCCAAATAACTATTAAGCCCAAACATAAAAGGGACAGTTTTGTGGATCCCTTTTCCCCCGAGGTTTCCTGTCAGTGTCTGCAGACGCAGAGCCGTGTGCTGCAGCCCATCCGTCCTGCCCATAAACCATCCCGGCTACAGAATGAATCGATTTGGAGCCTGTTGGCTGCTAAACTGAATTAATTTCACCCTAAAGGGCCTTGCTGAATTGCAGCAAAAACCCCACCAAGGGACCCAGGGGCTGGGAAATGGTGAAGTGCCTGTGCTGAGAACTCATTGGGCATGTCACGATAATCCCCGAGAGTCACCAAGCAGCAGGGACAGGAGTCACCCACTTGGTGCGAAGCTTTTCGGTAACATATTGCTTTTTAATCAGCACTTAAACACGAAATGCTCTTTTCCATCTAATCCCTGCGATGATTTCACAGCAACTCCTCCTGCCACCCAGTTTAATGCAGAGACCGACTCTTTCAGCAGGCAACGTTTACCCAAAATATGTGATTTCATTGAACAGTCATTTTCCGCCGCCTTTTTGCTGACTGCACAAAGCTGCCTTTGGGTGCGAGCGGCTCCACTGCCAGCTCTGCTTCCATTCCTGCTGCAGACAGGCAGCAACAACTACAAAATAATGAATTAACCTGCACAAATAACCCAGCAGTGGGATGGGGGGAAGGAAACATCAGGTTTTGGTAGCGTATTCTACGCATGTCACCGTGATCCTGGTGCACATGGAAGGGGGTGAGCTGCAGAGCTGTGGGGTGATCCCTGCAAGTGCTGGGATTGGGGGGAGACTCTGAGCTGGGCAAGGCTTGGCCCTGGGACCCACATGTGCTGAAATGAAGGTAAAAGCAGGAATGAGTCAATTTACTCCTTGGGATGGGAGCATCTTCCAGGGATCATGGATAATTCCAGCCACACAAATGCATAGGGCTTGCTGCCATGGGGGCTGCCTGAGCTGAGCTCAGGCTCTCCAGTCAAAATGTCTAAGTTGGTGAAGTCTGGGCTGGAGTGTGGTCCTGGGGGGTCCCTCCAAGGAAGCCAGCACTCACTGCCGGGCTGGCACGGTGTGTGGGACACAGACATTACCTTAAACGGAGCCCAGGTTATCTTATTCTGTGCTGGTTAACTCAGCCATGGGTTTAAACTTGGTTTAAACTGCTCTAATCCGGAATGGAGGAGGTAAAATCCACAGACTTACGCTGGCTTTAGGAAGTGATGTTGAGCAAAGCCAGTAAAACTCACTGTCCCTGTGAGCACTGAATGGAACTGCAACACCCTCGGAGGCTGATGGGATTTGTGCTGCATCCTGGAGCCCAAATTTCTGATCCATCTTTCTGGGAAAGCTGGTTTTTTTCCCCCAAAGCAGCGTGTTCTTCCACACTGCGGCTGCTGAGGATGTGAATAGCAGAACCAGAGGCTGCTGGGGCCGAAGCCTGGACACATCTGCTCAGGACCAGGACACCTGGGTGCACACCTGGCTCCCACCCTCCCTTTTGAGGCCCTTTCACTACTGATGGTCAAAAATTGTGAGTCCATCCAATTGAGAAACCATCTCTTTGGAAATCGCTGTTTTGTGGGAACAGACCTCCTGCGGCAACATGCGATTTTTACAAAGTTTAATTCCAAAGAAAATTGAAACAAAGTACCTCAATAATACAACAATGTTCTTTTTAACATTTTCCAAATGTCACATTTTGATATTTCGCTTCCAAATGTCTTTTCTTTAGAAATTTATACTAGTTAAGAAAATGAAGATGAGATTCGATTTCTACCCACATTGCCCCAGTATAATGTCTGTGGGAGCTCTGTGGCTGTGCAGGGCAGGGTGGGCAGTGGGACCCCAGACCTGCCACTCCTGGGGGATCCATCTCCTGTCACAGCTTCTGGCCTCCCCCCAAAGCCTTTGGGTCTGCAAAGATGCACAGACTGAGATTTTGGGCAGATTGCTGTGCCTGAACATCCCTTTTGACCTTAGAATAAATACACAGATGGACAGAAAACCAAAAAAAAAAAAAAGGTTTGATGTAAATCAGACTGGAAGAGACTTGGGGAAAATTCAGAAATGCCATGTTTGCCACTGGCTTGGAGAAGACTCATCTCACAATTGTCCAGAGAAAGGAAACACTGTCTTTTACTTGGAAATAAAAATGTGAGAGAAGGGAGGAGAAAGGGAAAAACCTGATGGTGGGGCACGGGCTGGCTGGGGAACTGAATCCTAAAACCAAGCAGAATCCAGGGCTGCAGGCAATGGGGTTGGGCCGGCACCTTCTCTGGGGTGGAGCTGTGCTGACCAGTCCCTACTGCCCAGTGTGGGAATGTCCAGTGCCAGGCCAAGGAACTGGGAGAAGGGAGAGAAGAACTTCTTCTGTCAGTCTCTGCTGACTGGAGAAAGGGATTTCTGAGGGTCTTGGAGTATTTTACCTACAAGGCAGTGTGAAGTGTCAAAGGTGACATGGATTATTGGGGATTTCCTCAGAACAGGGAGCAGGAAGGATCTCTGAGCCCTCAGTGCCAGGGCAGGGGCCACACCAGCACTTCACAGGCTCCTTTCAGTGACAGTTTCCAGCAGAGCTGTAGAAGGCAACGACAAGAGGGAAAACTGCTAAACCCAAGCACGGGCAGAGATCCCTTCCCCACCAGGGTCTGAGGAACAAAGCGCTTCCCAAGCGAGTTCAGCCACAGCCTGTGCACAGGAGCCATATGGGCCGTGGGCGTGCGTGGGCGCCTGGCAGGGCGCGAGTGCCCACTCCTTCCTTTCCCCACACACCCCCGGCACGGCCTGGGAGAGGCAGGACAGGGAGCCGGGAGGGGGGTCCGTGCGTCTCCATCTGTGTGTGTGTGTGTGTGTGTGCACGCGTGTGCATCCGTGTGTGCAGGCTCTGCCGCAGGCGCAGGAGTGTGTGGGCGTGGTGGGGGAGGAGTGTTTCTGTGCTCGGAAGCCCCACTAATCCCCCAAGAAACACTTCTCACATGCGGCTGCCACAGACGAGCACATCTCTTTTTCTGTGGTGGATCATGACCACGGTGCGGGAGGGGACACCTGTCCCAAAGTGTGTTTGTCCTCTGGTGTCACTCCGAGCCCAGCTCCACTCCTCAGGTGCGTTTCTGCAGGACCCCGAACCGACAGCGCTGCTAATTATCCCAGTACAGGGTTATTTCACCACGATGTCAATGCCCTGATGTGTTCCATAGAGCTGCAGAGTGGCACCAGGTGCCATAAAAGTCCAGGCACCCACAGGTGGCTGAGCAGAGCACTCAGGGCACCGGTGGCACTGCTGGCACACGCTGAGCAGAGCTGTGGGGTCCCAGCACTCAGGGCACTGCTGGCACTGCTGGCACAGGATGAGCAGAGCTGTGGGATCCCGGCACTCAGGGCACTGCTGGCACTGCTGGCACAGGATGAGCAGAGCTGTGGGATCCCGGCACTCAGGGCACTGCTGGCACTGCTGGCACAGGATGAGCAGAGCTGTGGGGTCCCGGCATTCAGGGCACTGGTGGCACTGGTGGCACACGCTGAGCAGAGCTGTGGGGTCCCGGCACTCAGGGAGCGCTGGAGTTTTTGCTGGAGTTCACTCCTCCCGCGGGCACCTCCGCTTTCCCGGAACCTGCACAAAAACGCCCCCGCAGAAAGTCTTCCACTGGTTCTACACAACATCTTCAAAGACGTTTTCCCGCAGGATTCGCCAAAGTCTTTTCAGCTGCAGCCTGCTGCCATCCCTCCTTCTCAGGAAGGGGATAAAGCAGCCCCTGCAGGTCGCGGCTTGCCCCGTGCGCGGTGCCGGGGATGGCTCCGGCGGAGGCGCAGCGGCAGCGGGGCATCCCCCGGCGCTCCATGTGCGGCTGCCGATAAGAGCGGGGCCGGGAGCCCCGCGCGTGACGGGAATAGCGAGAGCCGCTCCGGAGGCTGTGAAAGGAGCCACGGCCCGCGGAGACGGAGCAGCCTCCGCACAGCAGCAGATAAGGGAAGATAAGGGCAGGCAGCAGGAAGCCACGAGTCACGGGGTGGGGTTTGTACGCACTTGAAGAGGAGGTTGCGCCCGGTTCCGATGGTAGGATAGCAGACCCTTGCTCCTTCTGATATTTTAAAAGGCTACATGCAGGCTTAAAATGTAACTCTAAATTCAGATTCGTGTCTCCTCCTCAGCTCCTTCAAAGCCCTAAAGGAACAGTTAAAATTTCAGAGGAAATTTTTCCTTCCTCTGCAGCATCCTCGGCATCGCCTTTGCTCAGCAGCCTGTATCAAACGTAGGGAATGAGACAATAAAACATGACAGGTATGTTCTGCTGGTTGAAATCCACCTCCATGCACGAGGAAGGAGATCCAAGACTTTGGCTGGGGGAGAAGTTAGGGGAGTTTGTGTAGCTGGTGGTTTATTCTTCCCTGCTCCAGGGCCAGCACCCAGAGCTGGCTGTTCCAGTGCGGTTCCCAGCGCTCACCACAAGGCTGTGGGTGCCAGATGGCCCCGGCTGGGAAAGGGGGATTCCGAGGGACCAGCTCTCCCCACCAAGCGGGGGATGAGCAATGCCAATGCCCTCAAATCCCTTCTGTCTCATCCTTGCCCTTGGCTGAGGTTGAACCAAGCTCCGGCTCTGGCACACGCACTGCACAACAATCATTCCTGTTCCTGGACCTTTGGGTTTGTGGGAACTGAGCTGTTGTTTTAAGCTTAATTTTGCTATTGAGATCTGAAGTTTCCCCCCATCCAGAAGAGTGGGGGACAACCTGTCCTGTGAGCCCTCCTGTCCCACCGCCTCCACAGCCACAGACAGAGCCCCTAGCCAGGCTCTCCCTCAGTTGTGCCAGTATAAATCCACACTCCACGGAGTTGTTTCAGATTTATGCCGGCACAACTGAATTGAGCAGGTTAATAAATGGCTCCTCCATTAATAAATGGAGAGCTACTTAAGATCATGAACTTCACGATGATGACAAGGTCGTGCCCACCACTTCTGCCCTCATAACTTCTCCAGCATTAGTACCACTCGCAGTTCAGCTTCCCTGAGTATCCAAAGGCAAGGAGGAAAGATGTCTAAATGCAGGAGCGATGTCCCAAAGCACCCCGGGATGGATCACTGCAGGAAGCAGATCTGAAGTGCCAGCACGCCCCAAAGCTGGGGGGCCCCTGGGGTCTCACTTCCCCCTGCGACTTTCTCTCCCCCTTTCTTCATGGCTCCAGCTCTTGAAATTATGTCACTCTCTTCTTTAACCATCTGGCTCCTGCAAACAAATATAAGTCCTCCTACACAGACCCGCTGGTGACAGGCCTGATCCTTCCCTGGCTGACACCAGCACCTCTCCGCTGGCTTGGGAGAAGGTGCTCCTCTTGGAGCAGCCTTCCCTGGGAGCAGAGGCTCTCCTGGAGAGGCTGCAGCACCAGCAAAGCAGCCCCTGGCCCCAGTGTCCCCCCTCCTCATCCCCGGGGTGCTGGTGCTGGTGGGTGAGCTCTGCTCTGAGCGCCCCAAGAGCGGCAGCAGGACCAGGCAGGGCTGCTGTCACCCTGCACCCCAAAATCGGCCCCTGCACCCACTGGCAGTGGCTGCAGCATGGCCGGGGCACGATGGCTGCTGGAAGGTGCCAGGTGCCACCCACCCTCCTCCTGGGCAGTGCCTGGCAGGCACAGACCCTTTGCAGGTGCTGGTCCTGCCCTGGCATCCCATCAGAACTCCAGCTGGAGCAACAACTCCCAAAGCGTTTGCCTGACTGAGGTCCTGGCCCTCGTGCCCTCCAGGACCCGCCGGTGTCACCGTCACCACCGGCACGTCCCACAGGACTCTGTCACAGCCTCGAGGAGCTGCTGCTGTGGGAGGGCTCCTGGCAGAACCAGGGAACTCCAAAGGAAATCCCAGATGTCAACAATTCCTCTCCACACCTCCCTGGGATAAAAAAAAAAAAAAANAAAAAAAAAAAAAGAGTGTGTTTGGGTCAATAAAAGCAGTCGGCTGAATAACGGCCATAAAATATTTCATTCTGACTTTGATTCTGAGAAACTATTAAGGAAAAAGATGAATTCGAAAATGAAACCCCAGCAGCCCCTTGCAATGAGGCCCCAGATAATGCTTTAACCTTATTAAAAGGTGTGAGGGGGGGTTATTTCAAAGCAAACACTTATTAACATAGAAATGCTCCTGCAAAAATAGTTTCAGCTTGATACATTTCTGACAGGTAAAAATTGAATTGCAGAACTGTCAACCTGCTGTGCTTGGACCCTACACCTTGACTGGAATTTGGAGGGATACAGGTAATGGGGTTTCCTCACATCTAGATTGTGTCTCATGTTCAGAGCTGAGTGAATGAAACATTCTCCAGTTCACAAAACACACGAAAATAAATAAATTTTCACCATTGGTGAAATCAAAAGTTCTTACAAGCCTGTTCTGAAGCGAGCCGAGCAACTGCTGGTGCAGAAAGCATCTATTTCTTTCTGAATACTATTTCCATATTTTCTTTTGACTCATCAAACAAATTTTGAAAATCATCGAGCTGTTCGGGTCAGAAGGGACCTGAAATCTCATCACGTTCCACCCCCTGCCATGGGCAGGGACACCTTCCACTACACCAGGTTGTTCCAAACCCTGTCCAACCTGGCCAGGGACGGGGCTGTCACAGCTTCCCTGGACACCCCAGCCTGCCCTGACACCTGAGGGGGTGTCAGGGGTGGCCGGTGGCTCCTGGGGCCACTGACCCATCAGAAAGCCACCCTCACCCTGGACAGGGGTGGGAAACTTCCTCCCATCCCCAGCTCATCCCGGGAGCGGCCGCCCGGTCCTTCCCCTTGTCTATTGGTGTCTTTTGATTACAAGTCTGCTTTGAAGAGACGCTAATTGCAGCCTGCACACAATGCTGGTAATTATGCCTATTACATTTTGATTCATTTCCATATGTCAACACTACTACAAGGGGGATTTTGGGGAGGGGGGTGGGGGGGCAGAGCACCGTTTTATAATCGTTATTGTCTGCAAAAAAAAAAAAAAAAAACCTGCCCAGAGCGTGAGTGAAGTGTTCTTTGTGGAAATTGAAAATAAGATTATAAATAAAAGTCTTCCTCTGACATCCAGAAAATGGACACTTTAGAATAAATTGCCAGTGTTGATCAGGAAGATTGCCACCTCCCTTTTACATTAATGAGGCAAAGACTCTTCAAGGCCCTAATAGCAATATGTTGGAGGATGTCATTTCAATAGCTTCTTTCTTAATAAAGCTTGACCCTAATATTCCCTTTGCTGTCACAGGCTTTGTCCTACCAGACACTGCCGTGATTTTTAGCTGCTAATCAAGGGGAAGGGGGGGGGTGAGAGCAAGTG
>VZRS01011034.1:0-18183 GCA_013398055.1 Ifrita kowaldi | reverse complement strand
AGAGCTGCAGAAGCCCCACCGAGGGGGTTCTCCTGTCCTCAGCCGTGGTGGGACCCTGGCTGGTGGCTGCTGGGGGACACTGTGCTGGCAGGTCACGGCGAGAGGTGTCTGAGCCAGCACCAGAATCCTACCAGGAACCGCTTTTCCAGGAGTTTATGCTCAACCCAAAAGCCCAAATGTGAGTAATATGAGTGGCTGAGGGAGCTGGGAGGGCTCAGCCTGGAGAAAAGGAGGCTCAGGGGGGACTTTGTGGATCTGCACAACTCCCTGACAGGAGGGGGCAGCCAGGGGGGGTTTGGGCTCTGCTCCCAGGGAACAGGGACAGGAGGAGAGGAAACTGCATCAAGCTGTGCCAGAGGAGGACATCAGGAGGAATTTCTTCATGGAAAGGGTGGGCAGGCATTGGAAGGGGCTGCCCAGGGAGGTTTGGAGTCCCCACTCCTGGAGGTGTCCAAGGAATGCCTGGATGTGGCACTCAGTGCTCTGGGCTGGTGACAAGCTGGGGATGGGTCCCAGCTTGGACTCTGTGGTCTTGAAGGGCTTTCCTGACCCAAATGATTCCGGGTTTTGGTGAAAATGCCAACCCTGAGTGCCCACTGTGGGCACTGCAGGGACTCTGACTCACCCCCACCTGCTCTGGCACTTCCCCTCCTCCTCTGCCTCTGTGGCTCATGCCCCTCCAGGTACTGCAACCAGCTGATTCCAGGACTTGCTAAAATGTGGGCAGGCCTTATTAAGCAATCCACGAATACAAGTTAAAAGGGCATTGTGGATGTTCCTCTAAAAATGCTCCTTGAAAAATCGGGTTCCTCACGTTTGCTGGCGGATCCCCCGCCCGTCACACGTTGCATCAATCATGTCACGGTGTGTTTGAAAGCACAGTGTAACGTGATGTGAGTGGTGCAGCAGGCAGGAGCTCACAAAGGGAGTCTCTCTGCCAGGATTCCAGCCCCTTCCTTTTGATAATCTGAGTTTGAAGATAAAAACAGTTGAGTTTTTCACCGAGCACTGTGGCAGGAGGGAATTTTTGGAATTGTTGTCAGAGAATCAGAGAATACCAGACTGGACTGGGTTGGAGGGGACCTTAAAGATCATCCCATCCCACCCCTTGCCATGGGCAGGGACACCTTCCACTCTCCCAGGCTGCTCCAAGCCCTGTCCAGCCTGGCCTTGGGCACTCCCAGGGATGGGGCAGCCACAGCTTCTCTGGCAGCCTGTGCCAGGCCCTCACTGGAATTACGGGGGTAGTGGGCAGAGCTCACCACAAACTTCATGACAACCCCCCCATCTGCCTGTTCGCAACTCCAGCGCTGCCCCCACAGCCCCTGCACTCAGCCCCTGCCTTGGTCCAGCCCCAGCTGCACACGCAGCTCCAGCGGCTCTGCTCAGCAGCGAGGGAAATGTGTGTGAGAAGAAAAAGAGAAGAATGCAAAAAATGCAGCAGTCAGGGTGTGTTAAACCCCCCAGAACTGCCTCCCAAAGAATCCAGCCGGTTTTGAAGGCAGCCAGCAGAGGGGTTGCTCCTGCCCCGGCTCTGCGGGAGGGACCCTGCGCTCACGGCAGCGCTCACGGCACAGGGACAAGGACAAGGACGCGTCTGCCGGGCTGAGCCTGCGTCCTGCCCCACCTCCGGAACGGAATGGGGTAAGGAGGAGCGTGGCCATGGGGGGAAGTCCTGAGAATGTGGAGAATTGGAGTGAAAAATAAAGCGGATTGCGAAGAATCCATGTCGGACACTTCGGGACGTGCCCTCCTCTCCGACGGAGCTGCCCCAGGAGCAGGCACGGCACCAGTGGCGCTCGCAGTGTGACAGGGCCACCCCCTGCACCACAGGGCACCGGGCACTGCGGTCCAGCCAGCCCTCGGGGCTGCTGTGCTGAGCCGGACATCACCGCCCAGCAGGAAGGACATTTCCCACCCGCGGTGTTCTGAAGGAACGCTTCGGAAGATTTCACAAACTAAACTGCTGCTGGGGCTTTGGTGCATGGGGCAGGTCATCATCTCTCAGGATTTCAAGAGGTTCTTGTTTTAAGGAGGTGAAATTTCAAACTTCAAAATGGCAGAAAAGCCCCGTTTTCCCTGGAAATAATGGCAACAAAAATTTTTCCTGGATTTGTACCAAGCTGGGTTATATAAAAATGAGATAACTTGAAAACATAGGGGGATGTGAAGTGTTTGTTTTTTCAGGTTCCTGATCTGAGCCTCTGCACACCCCCAGGCCCACCGGGTTGGGATGGGAGCTCGGGAGATTGCTGCTGGCAGGAAAACAGGAGGAAATGTCCAAATTATAATTAGCCAAAAGTTTGTTCTACAACCACGACCGTGTGAGCTCCCTGCATCCCCCTCACCAACCCAGAGCTGCCCAAACCCTTCCTGTGCCTATTCCCAGCCCAGCCGCCCCGAAGCAGCTGCTCCAGGAGGGACCTGGTGGAGCTGTGAGGGTTGGGGAGACGAGCAGAGGGATGATGTATTCCATTTTTAATTGGGGCTTGAGAGCACGCAGGCAGCTGCCCACACAGGGATATAACCTGGATGTAACACGCAGACTGGTAAAAAGTTTCTGAGAAGGAAACATGACTTTCTGCTGCAGCTCACACTAAACACTCCCTCGGTGAAAAGCCCATGATTGGAAGATTCCTTATTTATTCTGATAAGTTATCATCAGTGTCACTGAGCCGAACATTTAGGCAGAACAGCTCCCTGCCCACACACTGTGTTTGCTGCTTAAAAATATTGCAAATAGCTCCGTGGCTTTAAATAAATAAATAGCTAATGAGTCACACCAATCGGAATTGAATGTCAAGCCGGAGGAAGCGCCTGCCTGGTGCCTACCCAGAAAGTTTATTAATGTTAGTTAACCCCGTCGGTGCTGCTCTGCTGCCAGTGAGAGGCGTGGGGCAATCCCTGCCTGCCGATCGGGAGCCACCGGAGGGGAAGGGGTTAGGGAGGGCTCGCTGGGAGAGCACCTGGAAGGATAAATATTGTTTGTCTGCTCCCTACACAGGGCTGCAGCCCGGGGACACGGTGCCAGGGAGCCGTCGTCCCGAGATGGAAGGCACCAGGCTTTTCCTGGAACCAGGAACAGAGCCCTCTTTCTGCTCCTCCTGGAAAAGGTCCCCGCGCAGGGACGCAGTGCCCGGGGAAAGGCACAGATGGCATCACTGGGGGCTGTTTGTGCAGCTGTTCTGGCAGCCCACGGATCGCCTGCGCTGGGCAGTGGGGTGGGGACAAGGCGCAGGGACAGGGCCACCCCCAAGGCAGCCTGCCGCCCCCTCACCCTGCCCCAGGTCGGTGGTGGCAGGGGCGTTCTGTGAGTGCTGCTGGTGCCGGGGTGTCCCAGCACGGGCTGGGGCTCGAGGCAGTGCCCAGTGGGGCTGCGGTGCCAGGGCTCCAGAGGAACCCTTGGTGCCCACCCGCACGGCCGGGAGTGATTCACCAGGAATGTGAAAGAAATTCTCTCCCTGGCTCTTGGTGTGCCGGGGAGTGAGTGGGCGCTGGGAGGTGGCACCATCCCGCTGCTTCATTCATCTCTTGCTGATGGAGCTGCAGAGCTGCAGCTGAGCAGCACCGAGGCCGATGAACCACGCTCCCCTGCCAGGAGCACAGGGATTTCCCCCGAGAAATCCAGCCCATATAAGAATAAAAGGCTTTGTACCAGTGATCAGTTGGCAACTCGGGCTCAGGAGTCGTCACAGACATTTCCCAGCCTCAGTGGACCGATGAGGCTTCCTGATGATGACCCACCTGAGGTCCAACCAGGAGCTGGAGCTCTTCAAAGGGAAGGCAGTTTGCTATTAGAAAAAATCCTTTACTGAAAGAGTGGTCAAGCATTGAAGCAGGCTGTCCAGGGAAGTGATGGAGTTACCACCTCTGGAAATGTTCAAAAAACGAGTGGACAGGCACTTTGGGATATGGTTTAGTAGGCATGGAGGTACTCACTTGAAGGTTGGGCTTGATGCTCTTGGAAATCTTTTCCAGCCTTAATGATTCCGTGATTCTGTGAACCCAATTGTCAAAAAAACCCCACCCTTTTCAGTCAAAATAGTTCTAAAGGAGAATGTTCAGTGAGTGCCATTTCCTGGCAGGTGGCTGGGTGCTCCCATGGCACGGGAGGAGCCAGGGCAGGGGCGAGGGGGGCCCAGGTCTGGCAGCCAGACCCACGGCACGGAGCTGGCCCTGGCA
Source organism: Ifrita kowaldi (assembly GCA_013398055.1). Lineage (NCBI taxonomy): Eukaryota > Metazoa > Chordata > Aves > Passeriformes > Cinclosomatidae > Ifrita > Ifrita kowaldi. The sequence continues at coordinate 14,001 of VZRS01011034.1, read as the reverse complement.
CTCCGGGCTGCCCGCTGCTGGCAAAGCCGCTCCAGCCTGGGGCTTCGGTGGGGGAGGAGAGGAAGGAATGGAAAAATCATCACACACATTGCACAGATGGAAAGAGTTTACAGCCCTCCTCACTTCCTCATCCTCGTGGTGTAAATTATACGGACAGATGTACAATCTGGGAAGTTGTCCAGATTTTCTTTTTTCTTTTTCTTTTTTTTTTTTTTAATTACTTTTTTTAAGAAGAGGGATGCTAAAACAACACGAGCTGTGCCATGTCTAGTCCTTGGCTCTCGGTGTTGGCTACGGGAGAGGAGAAACCAGCACTCCTGGCAAGCGGTGAATGATCCAGAGAAGTGTGGAGCTCGCCCATGGCACCCTCCCGTAGCCCAGCCCCTCTCCAGCACACAAGGGGGGCACTGCCAAGGTGCCCTTGGCGGGAAGAAGGAGATGGAACCCCCTGACTCCAGCAGGACCAAGCACCACAGGGGTCCCTGCCGTGGTGCCGGGCTGGGTGGCTGCTTTCCTGCGCTTCGATACAAGCAGCTCCTTGGATATTTACTCAATTGCCAGGAATGAGAGGGAGGAGGTGGATGACAACATGTTTCCAGCGCTTTGCTTTGTGCAGAGATCCTCAAGGCAGCATGTGTGTGTCTGCGGAGGGCTCCGTGTGCTTCTCAGTGCTGCTTCCAAACAAGGATCAAGTCAATTTTCCAAAGCATATTCTCCCCCGTCAAACACTGCTCTCGCTTTGGAGATTGTCCATGGCTTTGACACTCCTGTGGGTTTTCTACCCACATCCCGGTGCCAAAGATACCTTGGCATGAGTGGCAGGTTGTGCTTGGCTCCTGCTGGAGGGAAGAGAAGACGATCACAGAGCCCTTGGGGTTGGGCTGGTCCCCAGGGCCCAGCTGGCAGCTGCCCTTGGCTTGGCCACCAGCGGGGACAGGCTGGGACTGCAGCACCCCCACATCCCCACGAGCATCCCTTGTTGTGCCATGGCCACAGTCCCACAGCCTGGCTGGGACACGGGGTCCTGCTTTCTGAATGCTTTTATGGTGTCTGTCCCTCTGGGTCCCTTTCCAGACGCCTTTTTAAGATAAATAAATAATTAATGCTAAAGAATAAACCCCAGAAACTGTGATGAGAAATCCACCCTGAGGCACACATCGGTCCAACACCTGCCTTGGGGCCGTGTACCTGGGAGGGAAAGGTCTGAGTGAGCAGCTCCTCAGTGCCCAGCTGCCAACCACGATGCCACCAGCACGTTTCTGCTGCCCTCAGCCCGTTTCTGCTGCCCTCAGCCCGTTTCTGACACCCTGCTGGGCTCTGCTCCTGGCCGTGCAGCTCCAGCAGAGCCCTGTCCCTGCAGGGACTCCCCACCGCGGTGTCGGAGGTGGCACAGAGGGAGAAGGAAAGGTCGGAACTGCAAGACGAAGGGGGAGTGACACACCAGGGAGTTCCACATCTGGCTGCTCCGCAAGGAGCCACCCAGGCCCCCGGTTTGGGAATGAGTCACTGTGCAGAGCCCTGCAGGTAATTAAAGGGCTGGGCGACTGAAGAGAATAAAGGTTTCTTCACGCCTGGCTGCAGCAGGGATCCAGGGCTGGTCACAAGAATTCCCAAACCCAGCCCTGCTCTGCTTTGTTCTTCTCAGGGATGGATTTTTATTCTAAACCTTCAGAGAAGCAGCGAGAGCTTCAGCCTCACGTTGGTCTCCTGTGACCGACTGCAGCGCCACGGAAAGCATCTCCACACCCTGGCCACAGCGTTCCCCCCTCAGCTCCCTGCCCCCAGGACCTTTCCCAAAACTTGTGTTCCGAGCTGCACCAGCTGCTGGCACCAGAGAAAACAAGTTGCTCCGAAGCAAGGACTAAAATCCGAGGCATCTGTGTGCTTTACACTCTAAACAGGCACTGCCCTGCCACCTCAAACTCCGTACCAAATCACAAGCAACAGAGCAGAAAACCAAATTATTCTCAGCTGTTACACTGCTTAATTTAATATTTCCAATGAGCTCCTTTTCCTTCTCTTCAAGAATGAAATGCATATTTGTGCTGTGTCACAAAACATTAGATTTTGTCAAGGCAATTCATTTTTCAGTGGTAATTTGTAAGTGCACACCACACCACACACGGGCTGGGGAATTTTATGGCTTCTTGCAGAGGCAAGGAAAATAAGAAGCCCTCAAAGTAGTGATGAGAGCATGGAAAAAAAAAAAAAGTGAGAAGAGGTGACAATAACAGAGAGAGCATTCATCTCTCTCAGCCACACCAGCCTGGGGAAGCAGAGAATACCCAGGGAGTAAACACGGGCGCGGGTGCTCCAAGGCAAACCCCGGCGGCGGCGCTGGCGGGCGCGGAGCGCGTGTTTGCAAAGCGCTCCACAGAATTTCAAACACAGAATTTAATGGGGCATAAAACGGGCTAAATAACCTCATCAGCTTAATAATAAAGCAAATAAAAACCAGCCTGGTTTTCGGCTTGTTACAGCGTGAGGGACTGTGGAATACAAGGGGGTTCTCCAGCGGCACAGGGAGTGCGGGCACGGAGGATTGGTCCCTCTGGGGTGTCAGGGGGTGCCAGGTTCTGCCCAGATGCCCCTGACTCAGCTGGATGGTGAGGATCCATCAGCCAGCCAGCCAGGGACATCTCAGTACAAGGAGGGACAGAGAGGTGTCATCCACCTGGGATCTGTTGAAAGATTTGGCTGCAACAGCTCCAGACGTGCAGGGCAGCAGCCAGCAGCACCAGGCGGAGGTGCCAGGGTTCCAACACCAGCTCATGAGCTCTGCCTTGGCCTCCAGCAGAGCTGGACTCCACTCTCCTCTCCCCCAGTCAGCCCCACAGTGCTGCTGCTGCTGCTCCCAAATCAGGGACGCTTCCCAGAGTGCCTGTGGGTACCGGGAGCAGAAACACCTGGGGGTTATCGCTGGTGACCACAGCACAGCAACTGTGTGCTCCCCCCAGCTCTGCAGGAAGGTCCCAGCAGGACCCTCCCTCTGGCCCAGTCACCAGGTTCCAGCTGTTTCCACTCCTGCAGTCCCATCTCCTGCAGCAGGACCCTCCCTCACTGAGTCCATGTGACACCTCCCAGACGTCCCAGGTGAGGTCCTGGAGACCAGACAGGCTTCCAGACAGAGCTTGGCCAGTTCCTGGGAGGAAGGGCATGATGAGGGAGGGTGATCCTGTAATTAAACTTCCGATTTAAAGGTGAATTCTGTCCCAACAGGGGCAGAAGGAGACCTGAGCGACTGTTTGTTGTGCTGCACTCGCAGGCAGCCAATTAATTAAACTGGCTTCAGGGACTTCCACAGGCCAGACTCAGCAGCAGGAACAAATCCCTGCCCAATGCACGCCTCGGCCTCCAGTCTTGTCCTGCTTCTCCACCTTTCCCAGGAGCGTCAGGTGCAGCCACAGCTACAGCAGGGACAGGCTGCAGGTGCTGCTGCTCCTGGTGGTGCTGACAGCTCTGGTGCCGGGGTGCTCTGCCAGGATTAAACTGACACTTCGGTGTCAGGAGGGATTTTTTCCAAATCCAGCTCTCTGGCACCATTTTGGAGGCTGTGTTCCCATACCCAAGCTGAGCATGCCAGAGCCCTGGGCTACTCTGCAAAGCCAGGCTGGCAGAGCCGTACCCCGAGTGCCAGCACGGGCATCCGCCCTGCTCCTGGCACTGCCTTCATTCACCACCTCTATTTTGTATTTGCAGCTAGTCTCGAGTTAATAGCAGGTATCCAGGCTGTCAGAGCCTGACATGTTGTGACATACCGTAATGTGACAAGTCCTGAGTGATGCCACTAAACGGGATCTTACTGCGGCGGTGCCAGACAGGCAGCGGGATCGCTCAGGTTGGTACCAGGGCCCCCACCTCAGACAAAGAAATAAATACCCATTCCGTGCCACCTGCCTTTGGGTGCTTCACTCGCTCTTCTTGCCACCACCACAGACCATCCAGAGGGGTTATTGAAAGTTTGGGAAGCCCCCAGAGCCTGGGAAAGCTGGAGCTGCAGGGAACAGCTGCCCATGGCTCTGTCTCCCCCCTCCTCCTCCTCAGACAGCACAGGATCCTGAGAGGAGGGAGGTTCAATGTTTTCAGCCCACTGTGGCCCATGTTAGCTGGCACAGTGCAGTGCAGCACCTCAGCCCCAGCAGCAGCGGAGCCTGTTTGTGCCCCTGAAGCTCTGTGAGAAAGGAAGGGAGTAAGATTTATAGCAGATTTTAAGGTTAATCAGGAAAATCTTGCAGGCAACTGACTGTATAAGCTGCTATTGCAATAGCATGATTTATAATGCTGAGGAGTGATTTGGAACAGCATGGAGAGCCCCAGGAGGAGAGGCCCCATTTGGCAATGCCAAACCCATTCCTGTGGCTCGGTGGGTACTGGCACGGCCACAGCACGGCCACAATGTCCCCTGTGCCATGGTGCCAGCCCAGGAAAGACTGAACACTCCTGGCAGCATCCTGACCCACCAGAGCCACAGGAGTGGGACCCCAGCCTGTCTGCAGGGAGGTGTGACCAGGCTGATACAGAAAACCTCTGGAAAACCTCTGGAAAACCTCATTCTCGCACAGCACAAAACCACGCCTGTTCTCCCAAAACGAAATTTTGGTAGTAGTGAGGAAAACAAAGTAGAGTTAAAACCAGGTTCGACCTTTATTCCTGTAGCAATTTTTAAATTATCTGTTGTGAGATTTTAAAAGTCTCAAATGAACTGATTTGTTTCACCCCTCAACAATTCTTCTACCAAATTACACACCAGCCTTCCTGGAGCAGGATTTTCTTGCCTCCCTGAGAATTTTCCTGGAAAACCGTTTGGCTTTAGTTCCAGTTAGAAGGAAGCTCAGCACCCAAATCCCCATATCCCTGTGCAAATTGACTCTCTGTCCTCCCTGGTGCTGACAACGCCTGTCTCCTCACAGCTCAAACACTTGCAGACACAGTGAATGTGCCGTGTGTAATTAATTACCTTAATGAGTTTAGTGACCTACCTGTGGATAACCAGAGCTAAACGCTTCCTATAATAGCTTCTCCTCCTCCGGTGAGCCAGGGAAGGAGGGGTGGGGGAGACCAGGCGTGCCAGGTGCAGTGGCTGCTTCCTCAGCATCTGGACACATCTGCAGCTCCTCCGCATCCCCTTTCCCCGGGGTTTTGGTGGCACTTTGGGGATGTATCCTGGCCCAGCAGCTGTGGCCATGGGATTGGCTTTTTGCTGCTCTTCTGCCATGTTTAATTGCACCAATTTAAATTGGTCTTGGCCACTGTGGGGACATCGGGGCCAGGCCACGGCAAGGGGAAGAAGTGGGATGGTTCCCAGTGAGGGAACTCATCACAGAATCACAGAATATGCTGAGTTGGGAAGGACCCACAAGGGTCATTGAGTAGGGTCTGGAGAAGCTCAGTCAGTATTTAAACCATATTTCTAACCCAAAATTACCCAGAAAATGAAACCCAGAAGCAGCTCCTAAGCTGGCACAGGAGTTCTTGGGGAGCAGCCAGCGAGGGGACTCCGCTAGTCACTGCTAGTGTTTATTTGCCTTACTTAAAAATATAAAGATTTTCTCTCCAGTTCTGGGCAGGGGAAAGGTTAATGAATTCCTTCAGAGTAAAGAGATCCTCAGCCCTCTCAGCGGAACAAGGTCAGAAATCAATGCTGGAGGTGGAGCAGGGAGTCCAGGTTGGAAAATAATGAAAAGGGGAAAAAAATACATAAATAAAGAGGCAGGGGAAAAAAAAATTATAAGCTAAACAAACGGCAGGGTGACACTTGCTCAGCTCCCCACAAAGAATATTGAATTATTGTCTATAATTTGGACTATCGAACCTAAATTAGGGCCTCCAGTCTCCAAAGTGCTGCATTGTGTGAGGGTCCAGGAAGGGTCAAACGCTCCTTTGGTTTGCTCGTTACTCGCTCTGATCCCAGGCTGTCATTAGCGGCAGCGGCGCCGCACAAAGCGCCTCACAAAGGCAGCACACATCAATGGTGCTAATTAATTGGATTAATGGAAGGGCAGCACAAATTAGGTCTGGCTTGGATAATTTCAATGAAAACTGAATACCAATCCCCAAAGTCATTGGAATATGGATGAGGCAAATTGAGTTAAAATAGAGGAGACTGCTGCATTCATTAGCCCGCCCACCCTCTGAAGTAGTTGTTTAATATGCAAACTATTAATATGCAAATCAGCACAAATGAAAAAAGTGTGATTTTTTTTTTTAATTTTTTTTTTAACTCTGCCGAACACAGGCAGCTGCCTGATGTGACAGAGCCACACTGCTCCACGCTGGCAGGGGACGGAGGGACCAAGAGCAAAGAGGGGCTTTCATGGCGGAAATTCCCTTCTCGTTCTGCCCTCACTCAGCCATGTGTGAACCAGGAGTAGGATCCCCTTCTCTGGGCACCCTCTGCCAGGACCTCCCCACCCTCACAGGGAACAGTTTCTTCCCAGTATCCCATCTAGCCCTGCCCTCTGGCAGTGGGAAGTCGTTCCCCCTTGTCCTGTCACTCCTGGCCCTCATCCAAAACCCCTCTGCAGCTCTCTTGGAGCCTCTTTCATTAAGGAAAGGTGATAAGGCAACTTTCTTCCTCTTTATAACTTCTCCCATGGGAGACTTGAAGAGCTGAGAGCTCTTCACTGAGGCAGAAGTGAAACAAGGTTCGCTCCAGCTCACCCGGAGCCGCAGGGGCTGAGGCAGGAGATGCCAGGGCAGCGTGAGACACCTGCTCACGGTTCGTGTAACCCAAACCGCCTCGGCCAGCACACGAATCGCTGAATCCATAAAGATTAGCAATAATTCCCAAACCACTTCTGGCTTCACGGTTCCAGCCCTGTAAATTACAGCTCTATTGTGGTGCTTTCCCAGCGCTGCGGTGCCAATGGCCACCCCCCGACAATTACAGAGCCGGCGCAAAACTTCTTACAAATTGTAACTACTCCTAAGAACTGTTTCCCTCCTCAGCGTCCCTTGCTTAGCGGGTGACCCTGCAATGTTGTGACAAATGCCTTGTTTGGAGTGATTTTTCCATCTCTAGCTGCTCACCAAACACGCCACGCTCTCGGGTTTAGGCTGGTTTTTCTTCTTGTTTAAATCAGATAATAGGTGAGATTATCTCACCCTGTGCAGGTGCTGGTTCTTGTGCCCAGCACAGGTTGGGGTCAGCCCAGGTGCCACACAGGCACCTTCCCCCCTCCATGGCAGTGCCACCACCGTGTCACTGTGCCGGGCTGTGGCCCAACAGCGTTTTGTTTCAAGAGAGCAAAGTGTCCTGTTGATCCGGGAGGGACTGGATGCCTGTTCTATGGAGGGCACCTGAGCTCCCTCAATTCCAGAGACCTGTCCTGAGCTCCACTGAGCTGGTTCACAGTCAGCTGCATTTTTGCGGTCCCGATGCAAACCAGAGGGAAAGAACACAGCTGGAGAGAGCAGCAGAAGGTGAAAAGCTTGCACGCAGTAGCAGGGAAATAACGCTGGTGATGGCAGGAAGTATTTATAGAGTAGATCTCACCCCCATCCATCCCTTTCCCAGCTGGGTGGGTCACTCCCTTGATTTGTAGGCGTGGCCACGGCACCGACTAATTAGCCCCTGATGAGCTTCACCTGTGTAATCCGATTCCAGGCCCTCTTGGCTAATTGCGACCCGCACCTCATTTAATGAGCCACGCCTGGCCAGCCCTGCTCCCTCCAAACACCTGAGGCTCTCCCCGCCCCTCAGCAGGTCCCGGCCCTGAGTTCCTGTGGCCTGGCTGCTGCCAGAAGAGAAGCTGGCAGGGCTCCGACAGAGACACACTCCCCTACCACGGGGATGGCACAGGGGACACAGAATCAGAGCGGTTTGGGTTGGAAGGGACCTTAAAGACCATCGTTTTTCAACCCCCTGCCATGGGCAGGGACACCTTCCCTTAGATCAGGTTGCTCCAAGCCCCGTCCAGCCTGGCCTCGGACACTTCCAGGGATGGGCAGCCACAACATGCCACCAGTCCAGCCCTGCACGGACCTTGTGGAAGTCAAATGCGAGCAAAATACCAGGAAACTTTAATGACACTGATTAAGAGTGCAGCCAGCCTTCCTTAATTAAAGTCCAATGGGTTCCTTGGGCAGAAAGAGCCCATGGCCGCGATTTTCTCAGCGAGCTCATTTGGTTTGTTTTTCTGTGCATAAGGGGATGTTGCTGCCATCCCTCCAGGAGCTGGCAGAGCCTCTGTGCTCTTGTCACCCTGTAACAGCTTCCTGGATTAATGATTCTGCAAAGGGCTAATTCTTGAGAGGGCAATGTCTTTTGCAGGCTGGTATTGATCTTTGTCAGCTTCCCCTTGAAAGAAAGAAAATATTGGCTTATTTACAAAAGGCAGCTTTTTGCTGCTGGCAAGTCAGTCTTGAGATCCATGGCTGCTCACGTCCCTCAGAAATTGGAAAGGCCGGGGGTAGTTCCTCGAGTGTCAAAATCCAAGTCCTTGAAGTTCAGCAGCCCCCACAGAGTGTCTGGGGTGGGAGGAAACGGGTCTGACTCTGAGCAGGTGGAGGTGTTGGACTCTGTGTTGTGGGAGCAGGGCCAGGAATGGGAGAGGGACTGGGAGGTCATTTCCCAGCTGAAACACTGCACCTCACCTTTGGGGTGGGTCCTGAAGTTGAAAAAAAATAACATGTTTTGACAGTGTGTATTACATAGATTTTTTTTTTTTTAAATCTTGTGTATGTTTATGTAACAGCGAAATAAAAAATATAAAAACCATTCAAAATTGAAAATGAAAAATAATCTAAACCCTTAAAAATTATTCCAGCAGACAGCCAAAAAGATCCCTTCCATAACCAGCACTCTGCAGAAATAGGAATATTCCCACCACCAACGCTCCTTTCACTGGCAGAACGCAGCCCTGGGCACAGATGGGCAGCTTGGTGCCCCCTGTCCCTGCTCTCCATCCTCCTTCCCCTGGGAGGAGCCCCACACAGAGGAGCTGCTCCCTCACTTCCTCCCCAAGACAAACCCTCGAAATATCTACGTGCGAATCACCAAGCCGGGGCTGAGTCACAGCTGCTCCCAGCACAGCCCCGTGTGCGTGCCCAGGTGTGAATGCACACACACACCAGGGGTATTTGCAGCTCAGCTGAAGGGGGAAACATTAATTATAACATGGAAAAGATGCAGGAAAACACAGGGCTGCAGGAGGCTGCTGGGGTGAGCCTGTGCCTGCTGCTCCCAGGGCTGCCCCTCCTGCACCCCTCTCTGTGCCTGGGGTCTGGGCCAGCCCGGGGATGGGAGGAACTGGTCAGCCCCCTGGCACAGGCCCCAAACTGTTTCCAGTGCTGCCCTGCCCCAAAATCTTTATCCATCCCTTGAGTTGGCCCCTTGGGAGAGCCACTCTTCCCATTGCTGCTGCCTGCCTGGCTGCCCGTGCCCAAAATCATTGTCAAAGAATAGTAGGATGGTTTGGGTTAAAAGGGATTTTTAAGTTCATCCAGTTCCACCCCCTGCCAGGGACACCTTCCACTATCCCAGGCTGCTCCAAGCCCTATCCAACCTGGCCTTGGACACTGCCAGGGATGGGGCAGCCACAGCTTCTCTGGGCACCCCGTGCCAGGTCCTCCCCACCCTCACAGGGAGCAATTCCTTCCTAATCTCTTATCTAAACCTACTCTCTGTCAATTGGGTGTCCTGGAATTATTGCTGTGACCATTATGACCATGTTTGGGGCTGTGTCACTGAGCACTGAACCGGCCCAAACATTGATCCTTTCACATCTGACACAAAGTGACCACGATGTCCGGACTGGACGTACCCACAGTGCCCGTGCTGCCCACGCTGGTGGGCACTCGTGTCAGCCGGTCTGTGGGCGCCTGGCTCCACAGCCCCCGTTCAGCACTGTGCTAAACAAACAATATTGCACACTAAAACAAAAAAAAAAAGTAAAAAGCTCTTCCACCCACTAACTCCTGCTGTGCAGAAGGTGCCAAATCAGATTACAGTGCACAGTTGCCACATTATCCTGTCTCGACTTCACTAACGCTCATTAAGCTTCTAAAATCCTTTTTATGGTGTTTATAACACCTCCAGAGGAGTTTACTGTGTAAATATTATTCTACCATTAAATCCTGCAACAAGGCAACCGTCAACAAGTGGAATTTGTAATGGGCCTGCCGAGAGGGCTCGGCTCGCAGGCTGCGGCGCCTGTGAAGTGAGGCCAACGAAAGCAGCCAAGAACACAGTACGGAGTGATAAAGCACTTCATTTTGATGCTTTAAATCTCTTACCACTTGGGCCTGCTTAATGTAACAGGCCCACTGAGACATTAGAGTTGGGCCTGGAGTCAAATAAGCTACAGGGAGCCACTTACTGAAAGCAGCCTTCCACGCAGTGCCTGCATTAGCGGTTTAACCCGGCTAATCCGGCCCGGAGCCGCCGTGGGCCAACGCGCGCCCAGCCAGCAACAGGGCACAGCCCAGTGCCCCTGGGCAGCCCCTGCCCTTGGCCCTAGGTGGGGATGGGACACTGGTCACCCTCAGAGTGAGGGTGGGTGTCCCTTGGCTGCTGGTGCAGCCCTGGGATGCTCACACGGTCAGGGAGCAGAGGATGCTGCTGCCAGCCAGGTGAGGCAGGAGCACCACAGCCCTTCTTCCTTCTCCCAGCCCCTTGCCACACCCAGTGGGGACAAAAGAGGTGCAAAGAGAAGAAGTCACCTGGGAAAAAGCAAAAGAAAACCAAAATCAGAGAGGGGAATGGGGGCAGGGGGAGGGAAGGGAGGAGAGGTCCCGAAGGTGCCACAGATCTCTGCTCCCAACACTGGGATGGGCACGGGGCAGAAATGTGTCCTTGTTCCCTTCCCAAGAGCATCCGGCAGCTCACAATCACCAATTTGCTCCTGCTTCAGTGGCAGGAAATCAACCCAAAAATAAATATATAGAACTGCAGGGCAACGAATTATTAAAAGGCTGTATGGGGACAAGCCTGAAACTCATCTGAAATATTGTGTTTCATGCTAAGTTGTGGAACCCATTTCCCTCAAGCTTTCCCTCCAAAAAAAAAAGGCAGAACCCCAAATTTGGCTTAACTGATAAAAGCCACTTTGTGATGAAAAATCTCGGTTTGAAAGCAGCAATCTGAGACGCTTTGAGGTTTTGGACAACAACCAATCATCCCTCCCTTTTTGGGCCAAAGTCTCAGTCCAGCTCAAGACGGAGTTTACAGATCACTTTGTTTCCTCCCAGGAGTCAATGCCCATCCCTACAAGGCATCTTTCCCTCACTGGGACGCACCAGAGCACCCACTGCCCGCCCCAGCCCTGGTCCCAGGCAGCAGCCCCGGCGTGCCTTGGCACCCTGCGCCTGTGTGGGAGCAAAGATGACCAAGTTTGGGAATGCTGCTCAATGGCTTTCACCACGTGTGCTGCTGTTGCTGGGTCAGCGCCGGCCGCCAAGCCCCAGGCAGGCTCAGGTTGGTCGGGCTCCTCCTGGGACCCCCACGCCGGCCACAGCCCCGGCACTGCCCGGTGCCCCCGAGCCCCTGGCTCCCCCCAGCCCTCTCCTTCATTCACCACACAGGAAGGAAAAGCGTCCCTGGGAGCTGGAAATCAACAGCACCCGGCACAGCTGCTGCACGAATTCCAGGTTTCAAGCAATTTTTTGGAAGGAGAGCAGGAGCAGAGACTTTTAATTTGTGTGTGGAGGAAGGGGCTGGAAACCCTCGCTGCAGCTTAACTAAAACCTTTGAATTTTGACAAAATCGCTTGGATTTCATTTCGATTTTGACTTCAAGCAAAATAATTCATCATGCAAAATTAATACAGAAGACAAGAGTAACAATGCAAAACACAAAACATAATGTGATAAATAATGAAACTATTGAAATACGGGCTGGTACAGAATTAAAAATTGAAACGATTTGATATGAAAATGTCACACAGGATGCTACAGCCTTGTTGAATCTTTTTTCCAGTTTTCCTCCAGCACAAAACTCTGCTGCAATCGGGCCCATCCCACAGAGCACCGGGGTGCTGGGGGTGGGATGGAGCCATGGAGGAGTCGCAGCAATAAAACCCTGATATGACACCACAGTGAGGGGCCAGTCAGAAATGCCCTCCTAATTAATATAAATTGTTTGGTTAGCCCTGATAAACACTGAACACCTGCTTCTGGAGAAAAATGAATGGCAGCCCCACATCCAGCAGCTCTCCCCATCCCAGCCCGGGGAACAGCCTGGCCCTGGCATGCCTGGGGATGCCGGGGACACCAGGACCTGTGACCCTCCAGCTGCCACCATCGTCCCTGTGCTCAGCAGGATCTCTCCATGTTCCAAATGTTTCTTCTCCTGGCTTTCACGGCACAGTGACCACCCAAATGCAGCTAAGAAGAGGGGGCACCTGCAGGCACAGAGGTGCTGCTGGCTGTGCCCAGGCCCTGGGCACTGGAGGATGGATGGATGGATGGATGGATGGATGGATGGATGGATGGATGGATGGGTGGATGGATGGATGGATGCTCATGTGCACTTTGCACGGTGCACTTTGGAGCTCGAAACACCTTGACCTGAGCAGCAGCACGTGAGAAAACAAACGGAGTGCTGAGGGCATTCCTGAGCCTGGAGAGCGCTAATTAAAGGGTTTCCTTCAAAAGGCAGGCTGGGGTAAGGATCCCAATTATCCCAACAGGGACAGAGATTTTAATGGGCACCGGCACGCCCAACAAAGGTCTGCAGGCAGCTCCTGACACAATCCCATTCAGGCAGCCTTTATGGGGCCGAGGGCGGGGCTTTGGGAAAGCCACCCTCCCTCGGGGTAGAGGGTGACTTTGCCTTTAGGAGAGCTCTGGGGCAGGGAAGCACCGAATTTCCCCCTGCCTGTTCCAGATGCTGCATCCCAAGGGAACACAATGCTTGGACACCTCAACACTAACAAAACGCCCACCACTGCGCTGCTTCCATGGATGCTCCACTGGCCTTTCCCGGGATTCTTGTCCCATGGTGCCGCTCCCAGCCTGGTGCCAGCCTCCACCTCGATGCAGTCGCACCACGGTGGCAGCAGCAGCTGTGCCGTGGTCCCGGCACATGCCCAGGGAGCCGGCGGGGCAGCGGCTTCGTGGCAGCCACCCAGGCACGGCAGCGGCAGCGGCGCAGCGGTGACTCAGCCGGCAGGAATGTGGGAGTTCTGCGCTGAAAGCCTTTTAATTCCAGCCTGGTGATGAATGGGCAAGGCCTGAAATGAAATGTTCGGAGGCTCAATGTACCGGGCCTCCCGCTTGTAATTATTTTTGTACAGAATATGTCAAGTGTCGTGCTTCACAAGAACTCGTTTAGCATGCAAACATTTTGTGATTAAGTGAGGCTTACTTAATTAAGCACTTTGTAATGACTCTTAAACCAAAGAGTAGTGGATTAGTGCGTCCTATTTGTGTCTATCATGTTAAAGGCGCCGTAATAACAGGTTGCTGCAGACAATTAGGGTTAGAATACAGAGTGGATGGAGGGAGAACCAGCAGGCACCCGGAGCCCCGCCACTCGCTAATGTCACCAGTTAAAGCCGCCTCTGCGGGGACAATGCGAACCCGATCCTGCATCTGCCACCACGCCCGGCCCCGTGGCCGTGGCCGAGCCCTGGCGCTTTGCACTCCTTGGTGTCACTCACCAAGAGGTGCCCCAGGGGTCCCACAGCAAACAGGCCAGGTGGGGTGGGCATCATCCCGGGAAAGAGTCCCCGCTCCAAGCAGAGAGCTCGAGCACGTGCTTGCCGAGGCAGGAGTGGGGTGAGGATTTTCTTGTGGCGCTACAGCACAGCACCTGCACGCCGGCACTGTCAGAGCACACACCCCACGCGTGCTTTCAGCCCCTGGATTCAGCTGATGGGTAGATGTGGCTCTCAGGGACATGGTTTAATGGTGGCCTTGGCAGCAGGGCTGGGGGAGTGGGCGAGGGGCACAGGGCCGGGGGCATTGGCAGTGCTGGCGGGTCACTCCAAAGCTGCCGAGGGTTTTCCATGGAAACCACCCAACAACAAGCCCAGAAATGCCACTTGTTTGTAGCCGGTG
>VZRS01011030.1:0-22242 GCA_013398055.1 Ifrita kowaldi | reverse complement strand
CTACCCCTCCCTTGCCTTGCCTGCCTCCTTCCTCTCCTCTGCCTTGCTTTGGGTTGCCTTGCCCGGCCTCTCTGTGCCTTGCCCTGCCTTGCCTTTCCTTTTCTACCCCTGCCTTGCCTACCCCGCCCCTCTCTCGCCTTTCCCTTCCTTGCCTACCCCTCCCTTTCCTACTGCCCCCCTTGCCTTACCTGCCGCACTCCTGCCTTGCCCTGCCTGCCCCTCCTTTCCTCACCTCCCCGGGCCAGCGCTGCCGCTGCCGAGAAGCCACCAGCGTCCACTTACGAGCCCGGTGTCCCCCGAAGCCTTGAACACTGTGCTGCTGCCTCAGGCGGGCTGGCAGGGTTGCCTGGAGAGCATCCCTGCCCCAGGAGCTTCCCGGGCTGCCTCCGGAGCGCTCCGGCTTTTAAAACACAAAGCCGGGGCAGCAGCCAGGCGGTGGCAGCGAGGACAGAGCGCACACCCGTGTGTCTGTCACCGCCCCGCACGCCCGTCCCCTGAGCATCCTCGATGCCCTGAGCAGCAAGGAGCACTCCAGAGGAGCTGCCAGCAGCCAGCGTTGTGTCAGGGGATGGAAGGGGAGGAGGGAAATGTGGTGCTCGGGGATGCTCCATTTCCCTACGCGCGCGTTCCCTTGTCCCCCCACCCGTCACCTCCTCGGGGGCTGAAGGGACCCCAGACAACTCCGGGACAGTGCCCAGCTGGAGATCACAGCCATCCTGAGCAGCTCTGTGTCCAGTGACCCCTGAGTCCCCTCGGTGAAGGGTCACTGTCCACCCAGGGACAGGCACAGCCAGCACCCCCCCAGATGGGCTCAGGTCCTGCCACACCGGGGGATACACCTGGATCGCTCCCCAGGCTTCTGCCCAGGTCCTGCCACACCGGGGGATGCACCTGGATTGCTCCACAGGCTTCTGCTCCCGCTCCCTCACCCCAGCCCCTGCCCTGGGTAAAAAAAAGATGGTGATTATTTCCCTGCTTCGGAGGCTGTGCCACAGCTACTGCCAGGATGGAAAACTGGAAAAAGTAGACACACTTTAAGACCCTCACATCCACTTACCTCTTCTCGTGCTGGCAGAGCAGGGGACCAAAAGTGCTGCTCTGGAGTCCCATCAAAGAGAACTGCAGAGTTTGAAGGTGATCATGAAATGTACCTTTCACCAATTTCTGCCCTCCTCTTTTGCTCAGGAAGTCATTCTAACGCCCAGTTAGCAAAAAATCTGCACCCCAAGGCAATAAGGAAGAGGTCAGCTTTTACCCTCTTCCTCCAGGATCTAACCCCTTGCAGTGGCTGAGGCTGGATCCACCCCTCATGGGCACATGGAGTGCTGCACCTTGTGCAGGGCTGATCTGAAAGCAGCAGCGCCTGGAGTCTCTTTTATCTTTGCTATCAAAGGTTTACCTTTTACTTTCCCCTTCAAAGCCTTAAATTCCACTTGTTCTGATCTCACTGAGCACCCAGGCAGCAGGGAGTCCAAAGGAAGAAACAGAATTTCTGAGCCTTGGCTGGGGCTGGGGCTCCTGGGCGAGCACCCAGCAGCACAGGATGTCACCCTGCTCTTGTCCCCACACCACAGACCCCAGGTGAGAGCTCACCAGGAGCACTGGCAGCAACATATCCCCCTTCCAACTCTCTTTTTGGTCCCTGCCTGCAGCTGCCTCTAAAAAGGGACATGGGAACTCCAGAGCTGCTGCCCTCGGAGCTCCCTCGAGCACAAGACGCTTTATTTGCTGCGCACGTCGTTGTGGCAGTGGCCCTTGGGGACACCCAGCCCCACCACATGCACTGCCCTGGGACAAAGCAGCCAGGAGGAGGAGGCAAGGAAGAGAAAAAAGGAAATAAAAGCATCACACTCCAACAGGAACAGCATTAACCAGAAGCTTTTCTCCTCAAGTTCCCCATCCCAGCCAGGGCAGCTGGGGCTGAGACATCCACGAGCAGGTCACAGTCCTGCTGCCAAGGGAATAAACCTTACCTGTTCCCACCTACTGGGATATCAGGATCAGACTCCACAGAAAAGAAATATGTCCAGAACACACAGAGTTTATTAAAATATGCATTTTGTGCTCAGTGTTTCCAGATTTACACCAGAATTTATGCCTTACACAGAAGTCATATTGCATCTTCCACAACCTGCCAGTAATTAGCCCGTGAGAACACATCCAGTTTGACCACTTCTCCTCCAAACATCTTCAAGCCACACTTTGAAAGTGGTGTGCCCTCCCAAAGTCATCCCTTCTCACCCTAAAATACAGCTTAAAATAAACCCCAAACACAAGCTTCCTCCAAAACACGTTAACACCTCTCAAAGGAGAGAAACCAGACACACAGTTTACCTCATCTCCTGGCACGACTCACACCCCCTGATACGTAACAGTTGTGCAAGGTCCTCTCTCCAGGGGAACCACGACCCTGACCACGACCCTGAGCCACAGGAGCCACCTGTCCTGCACATCCTCCCTGCCACAGCACAGCACACCGAGCCCACCACCCCATCCTGGCTCTCACCTGCAATAAATCCCAGCGCTCTCCTCAGCTCAGCAATCAGCCACAGGTTCAGACCTGCAATTACTTCGGGACAGTTATTTATTAGTCACTGTCCAGCTGCCAGATTTACAGTCACGGACGCTTGACGCGGTGTCAAGCAGCAAACACCCAAGCACTGATGTCTGTAAATAAACTACTGGGACATCTGGATGACATGTAGATCCAGCTATAATTAGGTAGAGGTGGCACAGAGAGGTCCTGTTAAGCCTTGCCAAAACCTGCCCCCAGGGCCTGCAGGCACAACTCCAGCAGATGGGCTGGATGAAGCACCAAAAACGTTTCAAAGTCACCTCAGATTCAGGTGTTACTAAACTCTAGAGAAGGAAACAAACAGAAGAGCTGTTGAACTGAGCTTGTTTATAGCTAAAGAGCATCTAGGTCAGGAATTTCCCTCACCCACGTCCTTGCACCATCACTGAAGTTACAGCTTGGGAGCAACAGTGCCCTCTGCCACTGGGAGCCTAACAAATACCTATTTTCCCTGACCTGTTTGGTGCTATCGCTGTTGGGATGAGGTTTTATAATCCAGAAAGTCATCATGGGGAGGTTTCCCATGCGAATCTCTCTGGGAAAGAACCGAGCCCCTGGATAAGCCCAGATGTCAGCAAGGCTCGTACAATCACTTTGGATCTGAACATCTGCAAACCTGCTGTGGCTGCAGGGATGGGAGCTCCTGGCCCCTCCAGCTCCATTCCTGGAGGACGGGTTGTGGCACAGGAGACCTGGTAGTATTACCTCCACCAAACAGCAGTTGCACAAGGAAGAAATGAAAACCCACCAGAAGCTTAGAAACACTCAGTCACCCTACAGAAGATGAGGAATAGACCACAGCAGTCAGCTGAGGACTTTTATGGGGTCAGAGTTGAGTTCTCCAAGGTGGGATGTGGCCAGGGGACCGGGCCCACCACAGGCTGTGACTGTAACGGGATCCCACGTGCACAAACACCCAAAGCCTTGGGTTTGCATCTCCTCCGGCAGCCTGAGGGCAACAGCACAGAACAGACACCTCCTGTGCCAGCCACCAAGCTCTTAGGAGACCTCAGCTCTTCACAGCAGCTTCTCACACCTTCACTGTCATCAAGGCCTGAAGATTCCTGAGGGCCCACTGTGCAAAAAGCAGTCAAGAAGAAACAGTTTCACTGCTGGCCAAGTACTCCCCTCCCTGTCCTCACCCATCCTGCCGGGGCGAGCAGGGGAGGTCGGGCACGGGCCGTCATCTTCTCAGCCAGAGCCACGTGTTGATGAGGCAAGCAGAGATCATCACGGAGTACACCAGGGCCTCCTTCTGTCTCCAGGCGTGGCACTGCTCCTCCAGCACACGGAGCCTCCCCGAGATCCTCGCCAGCTGCAAGGGAAGTAGTGGGGCCACTGTCAGCCCTGCAGCAAAGCACAGGATGCTGTCAGCACCACAGAAGCACGGGACAGCAAGGGATAGGAGGATGGGAGCTGCTGCCTCCTTCAAATCCTCCTTTTCTGAAGCAGCAGCTACCTTTGTGTGGGAGGATTGGCAGCAGTACCTCAGGCCTGCAGCACATGCTTCAGGAAAAGGTTATTCCCATCAAAGAGCATCTGAGCCCCTCTCACTGCCACCAGAGGGGTCTGTGTCCTGCAGCCCTTCAGCCCCTCGGGGTGAGAGCTTGATGGATCAGCACACATGTGAGTCCTCTCCTGCTTCCCCTTAAGGCAGGACCAGCCTGACAGCACCAGCCCCCACCAGGACTGACCAACTGACCCCTGCAGCCTCCTCACCCACCCCCTGTGGCTTCCCCAGGAAACATCTGCAGCCCTTCACCCCCATCTCACCTGCCTTCTCATTGCTGCCACCTCCGTCACCCCGGCCTCCTCCAAGGCGCTCTCTGCAGCTGGGATGGGCTCCTGGGAGCTGGGAAAGGAAAGCAGAGATGCAGGTGGACAAGCACTGCTCGTGGGGGTGCAACAGACTCCCCACAAAGGCAGCACTGCCACGGGGAGCTGAGCTGTGCAGGCAGATTGTGTGTCCCCAGGCCGGGCTGCCCGGGTGCAGCCCCAGGAGAAAGCAAACAGCAGCTGCACAGCATCCCCTCATCTCTCCTTAACCCCACCATGCACATTTGTACCCCCCCAGCATGCACCCAAAGTGATCAGGACAAGCAGACAGCACATGCCATGACAGGTACCAGGGGAAACACATGCTGGTATTTCTGTAGAGATCCAACAAAGAAGACATATCTACTAAGCACCCATTATCTCTGTAGTCGCAGGAATTCACTGAGGGCTGGGTAAATCATCTTTAGAGCCAGTCAAGCATCACAGGACCAGTGCTGAAATGGAGGGGTGATCCCATTTAGGGGTGATCCCATTTACATCAGCAGGGGAGGAAGCTGCCATCAGCTGGAGGGAGCTATCACTTTTTGCTCTTGTAGCAAATTTTACCTGCAATTTGAAACATAAACAAGCGACCCAAATGTCCACCACTTTCTTCCCTCCCTGCAGACACAGGGGCCCCCACTGGGATTAGCTGCTGCACTGGCAGAGGCAGCACAGATCACTGATCCCCAGGGCAGTCCCTGGAGGCACAGGGTCCACAACACTGAGTCACAAAATAAAGCAGATCCACAGCGAGAACAATAAAAATTCCTGTCATCGTAGGCTAGCCCAAAATCAGCTGTTCTATAACCAAAACTGTGCACACCAGTAACTCACACAGGCACTCACTGATCCTGTAAGGGTTAACAAACACGTAACCCCACTCCTTGGAGACCATGAGAAGGAGAGGGTGTTTATCCCTGTTTGCAACACGACGCTGATCTCGGTGAAGACAAGCCACAAGAGCATGTGGAGATTCACTGGATCTCCATCTGAAACTCCATTTGTGAGACAATACCTCCACAAAATGTAGCTGCAGTGTAAAATGACAGTCACAACACAAAGAAAATGCAATTCTCCCCAGTAGAGAACCATGAGAAAAGGACACATCCTGCAGCTTTTGACTCAAAATCCCAGCTGATACAGGTGAACACCCTTTAGAGTGCAGACTAGAAATTACCTTCTGATGACTCATACCCTTCAAGAGGTCACAAGAGCCAGATATTCCAGGCTCTGTCTGAGACCAGACTTCACTAAAATTTCAGGACAAACAAGTCAGCACAGTCTTTCTGTTTATTTTAGTGTTGCATAGGGGTACAACGCTGTCATATTGAAGGGATGTCTGCATCTGAAGGGATGTAAAGCACTAAGAAGAGGTGTTTGAGGATGGCTGGTTTCAAAGGGAGATCAAGACCTGGGGAGAGGCCCCGGAGTCATCCCACTGCATTATAGCAGCTCTGCAGGCTACCATGGCCTGAATGTCCTCCACTGCTGGAGGGAGGAGAGAGAGAAGGTCTTATGTAGCCACTAACCAGATCTCTTGGTCATTAAGAAATTAAAATGATGTTTGAAGACAGCCTCAGCCTGCTGTTTTTAAAGCAGAGACATCGCTTTGCATCATCAGCAAGCAGCAGCCAGCTGGGGAGGGAAGGCAGGACGTGCCACCGATGATGGATGCGATGATGGATGCTCCCTCTCCTCCCTTTCTGCCTGGAGGCTTTGCTCAAGGAGAATGGGAAGTATTTAGATGTTCCTCCAGGTGCTCAGCAGCCTTAGAGCAGTGGGGACATCTTAAGGCTGCAAGGATGTCTTTGAACAAACAGAATCTACTGCAGTGGCACAGATAAGGGTGGTGGAGAAGGTTCCTCCAGCACATCTGGAGGGATTGAGGCCACTCCACACCTGCTCCAGGGAGCACAAAGGCACAGCACACCCTGGCCAGGGGCACTGGCTGGGGGATGGCTGCAGCCAGTTCATGGAAAGGCTAATTAAGAGTGACCAAGACATGGCCAAAGCTGCTGGGAGCCTGCAGGAGAGGCTGACTCAGGGACAGCACCCGGATTCAGGCCGTCTGCTCTGGATTTTGATTCCCTTCACACACCCCTCTCCAACAAGCTGTCAAAGCAGACAGAAAAATTAGTCCTTGCTCAGCAATGAACCCCCAGCAATGTCACAGCAGCGCTGGCTCACTCGGGGTGCCCAGGGGACTGGTGTTAAGCTGAGCAGCAGACTCAAGCCTGGCTGGGTTAGTGAGGTGCTCCAAGGCCTGGCACCCAGAGCTGGCAGACAGGACAGGTGAGAAAGAAAGGCCAAGGCAGCCATGCAGCACCATCCTGCAGCCCACAGCTTACAGAGCTCGTGCCTGGCTCACGCCTCAGCAAGGCACAGGCCAGTCCTTGCAGAGTGACACAGAGCTGGCTCAGGACAAGCCGAAGTCACCTGGATGGTGCTGGGTCTCGCAGAGAGTCCTGGACACGGTGGAAGAGCACCTGGCCCAGGAGGTACATGGTCTGGAAGATGTTCTGCATGGAGTAGATCCTGCCTGCCTCCGTGAGGAGGGGGAGTGGGGCACTGGGAGCGGGCAGGGGACACGAGTCCGGCCTGGGTGCACACAGAATCACTCCTGTCACTCTCTGGCCTCGCACAACAGAGCACAGCCTGGCATTAGTGCCCCTCATCCCTTCAGCAGCTCCAGGCATCTCTGGGCAATGCCATTGGCACCCAGACCCCGATGTCATCAGCTGGGAGAACCCTCTCCAGCAGCCCCCAGACTCAGAGGCAGCCCCTTGACTCCTCCAAAGCCAAGCATGGCTGTGTGCCATGCTGCTCTCCTGCCACCCAGGACAGCTCTGGACTTCTAGTGGGACAGCAGCCCCTGCTCCAGGATTAGCTCGGAGACACTGAGCTAATCCCCACTGCAGAGACTCTGGAGCCCAAGGCCATGAGCAGAGGCCTGGGGAACAACACAGCTGCCTTCAAAGCTGCCCAGCACAAATGTCTCTGACACCAAAGGCCGCGTTCCTCTCATGGATGTTTAGGACTTGCCAGGCATTGCATTGCTCTGACTTGAATGCCCCATGCCCCTCTCAGGACAACACCAGAGAGCTCCAAAACAGCCCAGTGAGAGGAGATGCTGCTCCCCACCCGCCCTGGGTGACACTGGGCCCGTGCTCACCCCTCCTGGTGCTGTCCTGGGCTGTGCAAGGCCAGCTGGGCACAGTCACTCGGGGTCCTGTCCCGCCGTGACCTGCTGCTGTGATGGCCCTGTGGGAATCAAACACAACCACGTTAGCACAGAGCTGAGCCCAGCCTGGAGCCCTGGGTGGGCTGCAGGGGCCCATCTGCATGGGGAGAGCACTCGGTGGTGGTGGGAGCACTACAGGAGCCCCAGCCTGGTGACCTGATGCTGGTGCAGGTGGGGAGACGTGCTCAGAGCAGACAGAGGGTCCCAGCACGAGCCTGCTGATCTGAACTCTAGCCAGATCAAAAACCCTGAGCCTAACCCATCCTTGAATTTCAGGGAGGTTAAAGCACTTGAAGAGGCTGAACAGCAGCTCCAGCAGCCAAACCAAGTCTTTGCCTGCCCATGCCTGGGACCTCTCTTTGAAAGAGTTTCACACGAGGTTAAAATCTGCTTTTGGCTCTGACCCCAGCATCCTTTACACTGTAATGATGAACCAGCTCCACCTCGTACTTCATCAAGAAGAAAAACAGGTTGAAAAGAGACTTTAAAAGTAGCAGCAGCAGCCTGTGGTGGGACTGCACCTACCTTAGCCCACCCCCTGCTCACAAAATGCAGAAGGAGATGTGGCTGAATCAACAGCCCAGCACGCAGGTGTGCACTGGTTCTGGGACAGAAGGAGATCCCACCATCCCTCCTCCCTCACTCCTAGGGCCTCCTGGGAGATGAAGCCTGGCTCAGGGTGATAACAGCCACCTGGAGAACCTCAAAGCTGGAATTGCTCCCGTTCCCCACCACGGGCACCCCCGTCCCTGCCCGTACGGTACCGATCGCTTGCGGCGCTGGGCGCTGGCTCTGCTGGCTGAGGGCAGGAAAGGGAGGTCCCCAGAGGGGTCTGGGGACACGTGCACCACGACAGAGGGGACCTTCCTTGGCTGGGTCAACAGGACTGGCCTCAAACTGGTGTCTGAGATCTCTACAGAAAGGAGAGAGGGAAGAGTTAAGCGGACCTGAACGGCCTCAGGAGAGGAGAGAGATGCACCCATGTGGAGAGCCAAGCCTGTGTCTGGTGCCAGATGCACAAACACCATGGCCTGGGTTTTACAGACAGCCCAGAGAGGCAGACCCACTGCTTCAGGACAGCAAGGCTTCAGAGCTGTTTGCCAAAGACAGGGCCAGATGTCCTGCATCCCAAAGCAAGGACCCTACCAAAGGCCAAGAGGGCTAAGAGGCATGGAGGGAGATGCCTCCACCTTTTGCTTCTCACCCGTTGGAACTAAGGCCCCTCCAGACTTCTGTTGGTGACCTTTGCCCACCTCTTCCCAAGCCATCCACCAACCTGTCCTACACTCCTGAAGAAAAGTGCCTACATTATCTGCCCCCATCCTCTCCCCTCATAGCAAAGCCAATGACTGGCGCAGTTATACAGGGATCCTACTCCCTAGGATGCTGTAATGCCCCACCAACCTTCAGCCACCCCAAAAGACAAGCCAGGCCTTCACCTGCAAGAGAAATCCTATCAGGGATGTGCATCCGAAAGGACGGAGGGACATCCTCTGCCCTTGTCCTCCTGTCCCCAGGGCTGCAGCTCTCTGCCACCTTCAGCCTGTTGGGAACCTGCATCCTCTGGTTGATGGCTTCTGTGAAGAGCAGGTCACAGCGCACCCGGTTCAGGTCCAGTCCCCAAAGCGGCCACATCTTTGCAGATGTCCTCAGGTGTCCTGGGGTTTCACACAGAGGGAAAGAAAGCTGAAAAGTGGCAACAGGAGCAGCGCTTCCAAAAGTGACAACGGGGGCAGCTTTTCTTGCACCTGCACAGGGACAACACGTCGTGCTGTAAGACAGCTGAAATTCAGGCAGAAACAACCCAAAAGGCAGACACTGCAGGAGCTGTCTGAGAGAATGGGATGTCCCACAGTGCCCAGCTGGCAGGGACAAGGCTGCAGGTGTCCTGGGAGCCATGTATGAGCTTAGCACCCACTGCCTCAACTGACAGCAAGGCAATGGCTCAGCACACACTTCAGTGTACCCTAAAAACTAGTGAAAAAACATTCTTTTCCATCCAGAAATAACGTTTTTTGCAGGGTCGGGATCACATTTTTGCATTCATCTACATCTCTGAGGAAAAAGCAGGTTTTCTAAAAGCAAAACACTCATTTTGGTGACAGGCTTCCAGGCTACCACTGGCAAAGCTTTGGTGCTCAGTTTCTCTCCACACACACGTTCACTGCAGTATCCCCAGGGCCATACCCCATTCCCCCCATGATCGAGCACTCCTCGGGTGACCCACATCCAGCCAAGGATGGACTCTGAGCAGAGCTGCCAGATGCTGAACCACCTTCCCAGAGGGGAAGGAAAGGCACACATCCCCTTCCTCAGCTTGGAGCAGAGCCCACAACTCGGCTTTCTTCCAGGAGGGGACCGGCACCAAGGAGGGACACAGCCCCCTGTTCTCACTGCTCCTGGGAGCAGCCACCAGCAGGACCAGGACATGGGACACAGACACTGCCTGGGGTGTTTTGCAGCTCTCAGGACACACAATGGCCCCGTGCCTCAGTTTCCCCTTTGCCAAGTCCCAGGGCGTTGAGGAGTGCTCTGGGGCCACAATGTCCCAACACTTTCATCAAGCCATACAAGCAGAGGGCAATCAATGTACACTATTGGGAGAGGAGTCCCAAAAAAACATCTTCCTGGCTCCCAGCATATGCCCTCTTCATTCTTTCCCAAAAAGCTGCAGCTGAGGAGAAAACCCCAACAAATGAAAGGTACTGAGGCTGGCAGACCCCAGCCTGACCCGACCCCAGTGCTACCCAGGCACCCCAAACATGCATGCACATCACCCCTGCACCCTCCTTGCTGCCAACTTTTGAGCTCACCATGCCCAAAAAGGTCCTTCTTTGTTTCCAGAAAAAAATCTCCACCCTAAGAGGGGACAGCAGCAGCCATGGCTGCCCACCACCCCCCTCACTGCTGCTCCTCGGGGCTCTTTGGACCTTCTCACCTTCCCCAGCCCCCTGCAACCCTTTAGGATTTCATCCAGGGTAGACGAGCAGAAGGAAATCCCTGGGGAAGGATCACTGCAGCTGCCAGGCCTTGAGACTCCGGGTACAGGAGGGTGGCAGAACCAGCTCTGCACCTGCCATGACCAGCACTTCCAGTGATCACTCGCCTCGTGCTGCTCCCTCCTCCTCTGTCATTAAAAACCTCTTAATTACACAGGCATTCACCCAGCATCAGCAGTGGTGATTCCCTGCTTCCAGCCTTGCAGACACTGCATCGCTGTCCCTGCACTGGCTCTGTCCTGGAGGCACTGCTGGGGACCCAGTGGGGGCCCCACGCCATCCCCACCACCCTGCCCAGCCCCAACCCATGGGTCTCATAACACACACACACACACCCTGGTTCTCCCCAAAAACCCAAAGAAAGTGGATTTTTTGCAGGCATCCCCTACTCGGGAACAGGACAGTAATTCCTGGGATGGTCTGAAAATGTTCCGCAGGAGAAACCTGCATCAGACTCCCAGCCACGGGAGTCTCCTTCACATTTTTGGTGCTTCAGAGGATTCAACACCCCGTGTTGCATTCCCAGCCTGTTCTCTGGGAAACCAGCACATATGAACAACAGTAAATCTGGAGAGGGCAGATCGGTTCATTTTCTAATCACCTGTGAAACCACTGCAGCTCCCAAGGAACAAGAGGGGTGGGAGGAGGTGAGGAGCAGGCTCTGAGACCAAGCTTTTAAGACGGGGAAAAAAAAAATCAGCTGTCAAAATTCGTAAGAACAAAATGCTTAAGTGGCTGGATTTCCTCCTTTAACTTTCTTTAGGGCTTTTTCGAGCTCTTGCCAAGCACCCCCCACTCGCCTGGAGAGGCTCAGCCTCTGCTTTGGCACTTCTCCTTGGATTTGCAGCGACAAGGAATTTCCGGCTCACTAAGCCGGAGTAGGTTTAAGTCCTGCAAGCCAAGAAAACATGCCCTGGGGAGGAAAACTCCACAACCTCCCTCTCTCTGTCCCTCTCCAGCCCAGGACACCCCAAACAAGGCAGGCGGGGCACCAGCCTGGTCCGGCACCCCCCGTTCGCCTCTCGGGGTGGCGAGCTGGAGGGAGCAATGGGTTTGCTGCCAGCTCTGCCCTTCGGCTCGGGGATGCGCCTTGTCCCGGCGGAGCGGGGTCACCGGCAGGGGAAGGGGCTCCTCACCCGGCTCGGGTGCCCCTGGGCTGGCTCCGGGCACCGCGGGCGCTGATCCCCGCGGGGGCGAGGGACAGGGGGGGTCCCTCGCCCTCCCGGTGGGGACATCCCGGCCCTGCCCCGGGGGAGCCCCGGCCCGGCTGTGCGGCCGGACAAGGGGGACACTGCGGGCCGGGGGAGGGACACTTACTTTTTTTTCGCAGACCGACGCAACTTGCCGGACCCGTAAACAGCCGCGCCCGCTGCCGGGACGGGGCGGTGCCGGCGAGGGNAATTAACGCGCTGCGACTCACCGTGGTGCCACCTCCCTCGGGAGCCCCCCTGTCCCCAGCCTGCTCAGCCGCGAGTTAGAACACAGGCATTGCTCTTGGCAGGGGCAGAACCGAACCCAGGACGTTCCCCGTGTCCCCATCCCCGGGACGTTTGCGGGCAAACCCCGCTCCCCGCAGCCCCGCAGCCCCCGGCCCGGCACAGCCCCGGGGCCGCCCTGTGCCGGAGCTAATCTCTGCCCCTCCGCGGCGATAAAATGATCCCTTTGGGATTAACGGCAGTTTTAAACACTTCTGAATGGGGACAGGGTCCAAGACCTGACCGTAAAATCTGGGTTTGAAAGGACTTAAAATAAATCCCCCGCTGCCCTAGTCTTGCTATTTAAAGGGGATTATCTAAGGGGTTTAGGAGCACACAGAGGACGGCAGGACAACCTGCGCACCTCAATCCCCCCAAAGACCCTCGGAAAAACTTTCTGCACCTCACCTGCCGACTGCTCGGGGCTCACAGGACACCCTTCAGCTCTCACAGAGGGTACACCACAAGCCCAGGTGAAGTTCAAGGCTCCAGCTGGATGTGTGGGGTTCACTCCCAGATGCTCCCATCCTCTCTGGGGACGGTCCTGCAGCCGTGGCGGGGTTATTGGTGTCATTGTCACCCACTACACCCTTTGTGGGAAAAAGCCACCCTGTGCCACTCAGACAGTGAGGGTTTTTTAATAAATACCTTTTTTTTTTTTTTTTTTTTTTTGCACAGAAATATACCAAGTTTTACAGAATACAAACTGCAGGGATAATGACTGAGCATCAAAGACAGAGAATGCGGAGCACCCTTGTGTCTCCCTCCGGTGCTCTCCAGGCTCTGGCCCTGACGCTCACTGTCAGGTCTCCCCAGAACCCCGATCTGCTAAGGCTGAGGAGGGGACAGACAAGGTGCCAGCATGTCCTGCCCCAGGAACAGCCACGCTGGGCAAGCCTCAGCTCTGGGCTGAGGGCACCGGCTGCGAGAGCATCACTGGGGCCGGGCAGGATGCAGGCCACTGATGGATGGACAATAGCCTTTCGGTGCTGGTGGAGAGGCTGGTGCTGGGTGAACACCGGGTGGTGGCAGTGCTGGGAGTTTCTGGGCTGCTTCTGGAGGGTTGGAGCCCAAGCCTTGTTTTAATCCATCAGACATGACTGGGGAAGGGCAGTCCCACTGCATGGACCCTAAAGGCAGCTGCCCAGGAAAAGGGGACACACTGATCCCACAGCAAAGCACCCAGCTCTGCCCTGCCCTGGCAACACAACCACCCGAGCAGGGTTTGGCCCTGCTCCTGACTGTCAAGGCATGGTGGTCTTGTGGCTCCCACCCCTGTCAGCAGGACTTCCATGCCACAGCCCTGGACACCAAACCAGGAGGAGAGTGGGGTCTCGCATTCCACTTTACCAACTCTGGAGGACAAAGAGCCCCAAAGAGAGGGGCCAGGCAGGGCAGAGAGGTTTGGGGTAGGGAGAGGGGAGGTTTGGCCTGTGTGCAGGCTCTCCGCTCTGGGGAAGACACCAGATAAGCCACGCTCCAGGAGAGAGTTGAATTCCCACCACTTAAAGCCGTGGAGACCACATTTGGCTCAGGGTCAGAGAAGACGCCCTTGGCCAGCTCTGCAGCAGCCAGACCTCCAGCTGCTCAGCACCCACAGGGGGAAAGCACAGAGCATCAGGAAAAGGCCCTGCTACTCCAAAGTCACTTACCTCAGGTGCAAGACCACCACAAGCCCTTTCTCCCTTTCCAAAGGGATCTAGGAGATCAGAGAGCACCTTCCTGACTGCTCCTCCCTGATCTCCACACAGTAAATATCGCTACAGGCGCCACAGTGTGGACCGGGCTCCCCACTCCCACTTGGCAACAAATCCACATGGGGGAAGCCCCATCTCCCCAAACACAGAGCTGGCCCCACCAACTGCAGGGATGGACAAAAATTTGCCACACCAATCCTGCATCCCCAACTCCTAACCAGAGTCCTGAGGAGTAGAACAGGGCCCAGTGAGGACATGGGGTGAGGCTGAGCAGCGGCCCAGGGAGGCAGCAAGGCTGCTCTAATCATGGGAAATGTTATGTCTGTTTGAGGGGGAAGTGAGGAATTCAAATGCACCATGGGGAGACCCCCATGTTGAGCCAGGAACAAGCTGCTGCTCTGCTCTGGCTGCTACAGCACTTACGTGAGCGGGGAGTGAGGGGCAGGAGGTGGCTGGCTGGCTCCAGAGCCATCCCACAGCCCTGCCTCACCCCACCTGGGGACAGCTATTTTTGGTTAGGAGGGTAAGGCTATTGTGTGATGGCACCAGATTGTACAAGTGAGACGGGGGCCCGACGGACACCTGAAGAGGGTCCCAGGCACGGCGAAGGGCGGGTGGGTGGTGAGTGTGAGTGTGTGAAGAGGCAGGAGGGAGGCAGAGCCGCTATTTGCCCGCGGCAGGGGCCGTGGCCACGATCTCTTCGTACTTGGGCGGAGGGTCATTGTAGGACACGCTGGTCTCCTCGCCGCTGCTGCTCTCCGGGTGGCCCGTCACCTCCTCATAGGAAGGCGGGGGGGTGGCACTGGACAGTCTGGAGAGCACGGAGACAGAATGCTCTGGTGGGCAGAGGGTGCTGTCTGGCTGGGGGGTGCCCCCAGCTCTGCCATCCCCAGCCCCCCGGGTGCTGGCTTCCCGCTGGTACTGGGTCTCCCCTTGGCTCTGCGACCGCTCCCGGTACACCATGACCCTGGGGAGGCTGCGGCCCGTCCGGCTGGCCAGGTAACGGTTCTGGGCATAGGAAGGGCGGTGGCGGGTGGCCTTTTGCAGCTGGCACCTCCAGATGATGAAGAGGGCGATGACTATGAGAAGAGCCACTCCCAAGAGGGGCACCACCACGTACATAGCGTCAGAGCGCTCCGTGCTGTGCCCGGGGTCCTTGACAGAGTACACAGAGCTGGTGTAGCCTTTCCAAAACTCCATCTGCAACGGCAACAGAGAAACAACCATCACGTGCTGCAGGTGGGAGAAGGACCCCCTGACCACCACCAGCAATAATCACTGCCCTCCCCAGGCCCACAAAAGGGGCAGCATTTTGGATGTCCCCCACCCCTTCCACCTGAGGCGCTGTGGGAACAAACACAACAGGTCATGGGAACGTCCCTTAACAGGCCCCACACCGAGCAGGGAAAAATTTATTCCACACCAACCCCAGCCTAGAGAATCAAGGACAACAGCACAGATTTGCCACGTGTGCCGTGGGAGCACCAGCTCAATCTGCAGCTGTGGGCAGGGTGTCCTGGCAAAACCAAGGTGAGGCCATTGCCTGGGAAGGGAAAGCCATGCTGGGAAGTGAGGCCACCACATGCTGCCTGCAGACAGAAGAGGACAAAGGGAACAGGAGAGGCTGTTCCCCCTGTGCTTTCCTTCTCTCTCCAGCTTGCTGAGGCGTGAGCCCTCACACATGCACGGGGGAGCAGGGCAGGACACACGCACCGTCTTCTCCTTGTTCTCAAACACCTCCTTGACCTCCTCGTAGCTGCAGACCTCCTCGATGCACTCCCGCTCGATGGTGCCCTGCCGGATCTCCTCCAGGAAGCCATTGGCTCTGGGAAAGCGTTTCAGGAGCGAGTGGGCATTCCTGGCCCCCAAGAACACTGCAACACACAAGGCAGAGACATGCTGAGCAGGGACAACCCCACACCTGCCCTCTGCCCAGCCAGGCTTTCTGACCCAGCTTCCTGATGCTATATGCATCCCCAACACCAAAAACCCAGGGCTACAATCAGGTAGGACAGCAGGTAGGACAGCCAAAAGGGCACAGGACTCTTGGGGTCTGCCCAGAAACAGATGGCACCAGGAGCCCTTCTGTCAGGGCTGAGGTGCTAGAGACATCAGAAGCGGCAGCTGCAGCCACACGGGGCAACTGAGAAAGAGACAGAAGGCTCCAAAAATATTTGTTTTCAACCTTCTATCCCTGATGGATTTCATCTTTCTGCCCCTTTGATGCAGGGCAAGGGAGATCCCACCAGGAGAGCAAGACCCCACAGGGGTGGGACACAGAGCTCTGCCAGGACACAGGGCCAGCACCGAGAGGGACTCACAGCACACGACAGTTCAACACACGGCAGCCTGCTGGAAGCTGGTGTCCCTGCTGCCAGCTGCTCAGGGGTCATGCAAGCTCAGGTGGCATCAAGGACTTTGTTCAGGCCCTAGAGAAACCACTGTCTTCTCCCAGGCCCAGGATAAGAAAGGCAAACATCCCCAAAACACAGGGAGAGCACAGAGGGTTATGAGTCAGGGGCCTGAACAGCCTCTCCTCACAAGGCATCACATTCTCATCCCCACTGTGTTTTGATGCAGAGGCCTCACGAACTTCCCTCTGCTCCCAAAGCCTGGGAGACTCCTCAAGTCTTCCCACAGCACATGCAGTCCTGAAGCCAGAGGGAGCAGGAACAGCACCTTCCTGCCTGCAAGAGAGACATCAAAGCCTCTCCCCCCATATCCTGCAGGAGGGACACCTCCATGGGGTGCAGGAGGCAAGCATCTGCCAGGACCTGCAGCAGCACAGGAGGCAAAGAAGCTGTTGCTCAGAGAGCAGAAATTTCACACAAAACGTGATCCTTCCAGGATCCAAACACGCATTTCATGAATGAGTGTTTCCACAACGCAGTTCAACACACTCAGCTGTAGGCTGGTTCCAGCTCTTCCCATCAAGCCACAAAATCCTGCTGCTTCCCTGGGGAAGATGAATCAGTTCAGCTGGGTGATCCACAGGAACCTATTTACCTCCTTCACCCTCAGGCTCAGTCTTCCACTGGATCAACAAGGTGAACCCATTCACACAGCAGCAGCATCAAAGGACGCAGGGGGACGATCTCCCATCTGACCAGCTTGGCACTAACAAAATACTGGCTCCACAAGCAAAACAGTCAGTGAAAAGCCACCAACTTCTTTCCTTAGGAGCCTTTTGCCAGGGAGAAAGGCAAGTTTCCTTCTGCTTTACCTTCCATGTATGCTGCTGCTGGAAAAATACAGCAAGGTATTTGTGAGAGTATTTGGAAATATTGATAGGAATGAGATCATGGTGTAAGAAACAACTACTACTGTGCTACACCATCCTGGGCTTGGAGGCACTGAGCTCCTTTTGTGCTGTGTAGGTGCATTTTCCCCTTGTGATTTATTAATGCCTTGCTTCCGTGAGAGAGTTTGCAGAGGGCTGAACCACTGAGGTGTGAATGAAGAGCAGCATGAATGATGTGAGTCACAGATCTTCCCTCAGAATCGACTTTATTATGCAAACCATTTTTTTTTTTTTTTACAAGGACAACCGAAAAAGCATTTTCAAGAGGCACAGAAGGCATCTTGCAGAAGGGCAGGGATCAGCTTGCCTTGGCTTTCACAGTTGAGGAGGGCTATCCTGGCTGGAGAGGGACCAGGCTGGCAGGCTGACCTTCTCTTGAGCCTTTCCAGAAGGAGGTGAAATTTTACAAAGACAACATTCATTCTGCAAATGTCCCATACTTTGCCGGAGAAGTCTGGCCTCACCTCCTTTGCCTCCCACCTTGATCAGGCCGTGGTATAAACTCTCCCCTCCTTGGCACTTGAGCCTGAGACTCGGATTTCAACTTCCTCAGCACATCTTAGAGCAACAAGCTTGGCTGCAGATCTCACTGTCAGGGTTTTCCATCCCTGCAGAAAGCAGTCACTGGACCCCTTCCCTGCTTTGCCATGCTGAGCTGGCCACTATGGTGGGAAATAAAAACAGACACACAGGCAGGCAGGTATCACAAGCACTGTGCCAACTGCAAGCATGCTGTGACAGAGGTGTGTGTCCTTCCCCACATGCAATTCCCCTCAGGGACATAGAAATGACAGGAGAGCAGAAACTAAGTCACTCCTCCCTCCCCTGAAAGTGCAAAGAGCTCCCACGTGGCTCGGGACCAGAGCAGGAAAACCACTGAGCTTCTCATCTCCAGCTGGATCCCCAACTGACATGAAGAGCAGACAGCCAAGCAGGCCCTGTCCCCAAACCACAGGGCTGAGGGGACCTTCCAATGCCCAGCAGCCTCAGTGCTGATCCCCTGTGCCTCTCCAAGCCTCCCCACACCAGCTGGAGAACCGGTGCTCAGGAAAGATCAGAGCTTTAGGCAGGGGAAGCAGGAGCAAGGGCTGGGTTCACCTCATCCCTGCTGGGTTTCCTGGGGTGCTGCTGGCCCCTGGTGGACACCACCCATGTCTAAGCTGCCCTGCTCGGGGGGGACACCCTGGGGCTGCTTCCCGGGGGAAGGACTGTGGCTGTGGCTGCAGAGGGACAGCCAGGGCTGCCAGGGAGTGTGTGGTGGAGAATCTGCCCGTGGCCACATCCCCCTCCTGCACATCAGGGTCACCATGAAGGGGACTGCGTGGCAGGGGTCACTCCCACCACCAGGAAATGCTGGTGATCCAGCACCTGAGCTCTGGGAAGGAGAAAAGGCAGCACTGGAGGAAGGCAGGGACCCAGCTGGGCACCCTCCTCATTAACTGAAGATTAAAGCAGCCTTTTAAAAACACTGCCTGAAGATCTCTGCTCCCTCCCGCGCCGAGCACAGCACAGATAATGAAAGAAGGCATACCTGTCATCCCTGGGGTCCTCCTCCTCCCCAGCGTGGCTACTGCCTCCACCTTCACAGCTGGCTCTGGCGACACTCCGAGCAAATCCCAAGATCCCAGACAGATCTCTCCATCTCCCCCTTCACCACTGCTGTCCTCCTTAGGCTCCCATCACACCAGGGCACGCAGCCTCCGTGCAGGCTGCCCAGGAGAGCGAGGAGGGAGGGTTGAGCCCAGCTCTGGACAGAGCACACACCCCTCTGCACCCTCACCAGCCTCAGCCCATCTTTAGCACTGGCCCAGCACTGCTCTGGGTGTGCCACCGCGAGCTCAGGGTGGGGCTGAGCTCGGCAGCTTCCACAGAGCCCCGGTGCCACCGGCCACACGGGGCAGTGGGGCCCCCAGGGTGGGCACTGGCAGGGTGCCAGTGGTGGGCATGAGGAGCACTGTTGATGAGAGATGTCAGCACAGACAGGCAGCCCAGAGAGCCCTGGGGAGGCCCGTCCTGCACAGCAAGCACCACACAGAGACAGAAATCCTGTGGCCTCCGGGTAGTCCCGGAGAGGTCAGACCTTCAGCACCTCCTCTCGACTCCCACCTTGCAGAGGGGAGAGAGAAGCACAAGTCAGGCCGGACCTCAGACCTCACCCAGGCCTAACAGCCGATGGCAGCTGCTCCCCACAGAGGATAACACCCCCCAAAATGCACAGGCACCCCTTTCTTGAGAAGTGGCTGTCAAACATCCCCCTTCTGTCCTCCAACACCACCGCCACCTCTCCGTCTTGCCCGGGGAGCACTTACTTGCCATGCTGCCTCACTCGGCCAAGGGGGGCTCCTGCCTACCTGCAGGGAAGAAAACAGGACAGTCACTGACAGCTTAAATTTCCAACCCCTCAAAGCCCAAACCTCCATTGCCCAGGGTCAGATTCATGCAAAAAGCACGGTGCTGAGTGGTGGACCCACGACAGATCCCGGCCGAGCAGTGCCCCTGAAGTGAGCCAAGCATTCCAGCTGCCTCCCCACTCTTCACCTGCCTGGAGGGGCTGGAGGGGCTCAGGGCACCCTCAGCTCCCAGAGTGCTGGGGCAGGTCCCAGGGAGGAGCAGGGCTCTTGCAGACCAGCAAAGCAAGAAGGGAAGAACTGGATGAAGGACAGACCCCCATTTCTCACCAGCAGATGAGATGACCTGCATGTCAGAGACTGCTGGGAGCAGCCTGGTGCTCTCCCCTTCCACAAGAGATTGATGGATACAGGTGAAGCAATCATCCTATTTTAGAGCGACTTCACAGCCATGCCAGCTCTCACTTCCACAACTCCTACCCACAATCTGGTTGTTGGGCCAAGCTAAGAGCAGCAGCAAGAGTGACAGAGCTCCCTGCACACCCAGGATTACAGCTCTCAGCTGGACAAGCACCTTTTGTCCTTCAAAAGCAAAACCAAACTAAACAAAACCCCACAGAAGTTAAACAAAGCCCTGCAGAAGCAGAGGATATCTGCTTGTTTTCCATGCTTTGGCTTCTCCCTGTGCTCAATGCCCCACGGATCAGACTGCCCTGGGCTGACTATTGCTGTGTGGGACACTTGCTGTGGCAAAGCCACAACTCTGTCAGGGGACAGAGGGGACAGGACTGCCCAGCTCCTACAGTGATTTATTGTGGATGAAGGAGCAAGCACGGTTAGAAGCAGCAGGAACTAAACCACATGCTGATCTCAGGTCCAGGGCTTTAGATACCCAGTTATTCCAAAAGCACTTGGATCTGCTCTGCTGGAGTGAGGTCAGGGACAGCACAGAGCCGTTCACGGGGTCAGCAGGGCTGGAAACACAGCTCTCCTTTCACACAGAAGGGCTGCTGCTGCACACCAGCACACCTCACAACAGCCACCTTCCAGTCAATGGAGCACCTCTCCCTGCCAACATCAGGCTTGCTGTGCTTTCCAAGGCTCCTACACCGTAAGCGGCAAGAAGGTATGCAAGCCTGGAGCTGTGTCCAGAGGGAGAAAGCAGCTTCTTCCCAACAGTTTGGGAAGCTCAGATTGCAAACCTCAGTCTGCAGACGAAGCAAGGGCAAGGGAAAGCAGCAGAGCACCAGAAGTACACGGGAGGGGTCTGCTGCTTCCTGTGCCCCACAGTCCAACCCCAGTTCTCTGAGCCCTTCTGGGGGATGTGAGAGGCCTCTGGATCACTGCATTCCCCCACAGGGAACGAGCAGGATCTGAGCAGGGACCACCTGACCCACTTCTGCTGTCATCAGTTTTTACAAAGAGACCCAAAGCCCCAGGATAAAAGAAAGCACAGCACAGAGAACATGCCACGGTTCCCACACAAACCCTCATTGTCACAGGCATTCCCCCCCTCTGATGGACAGGAGAACAAAGACACAGAAATTAGGATATTCCCGCATCACACACCAGGCAACAAATTTAATGTTTTTTAATTTAATTTACAGTCTTTTACTTTCTTCCAAGTATCTGTGTCAATGCACTCAGTGCCACAATCAGGGAGGTGCACACAACCCTCCAGGCACGAGCAATGCCGGTGAGAAGGGCAGACGCCCCAGACGCTTATTTTTATTTCCACACGCAAATTCCTGGCCACCTCCCCCGGCTCCAGCGAGCAGGAAAAGCTGGAGCACTGCACACGCTGACGCCAAGGGGAGCAGCATCCCTCCTGCCCCCACGCAGGCTGAGAGAAGCCTGAAGCTGGAGGCTGACCTAGCAGACGCCCACCCATTCCCGATCCCTCCCCTCCGGCTTCCCATCCTCTATAAATACCCCATCGATAGGAGGTTGCTAAGGCAACCGTGAGGAGGCGCGAGGGATGCAGCCATGGGAGTGAGGATGCTGCAGTCGCACATTTGTGTCTCCCCCAGGCTCCCCCCATCTCCGCCCCCGCTCCCGTCACTGATGCCAAAGGAGGAAATCGTGCCGGGGAAAACACGGTGCGCGCGTGGAGCCGGCCCCCCGCAGCTCCCTGAGGGGACCTGGGGGTCCACACTGGGAGGTGGCACCTCCTCGACAGGCTGTTGGGGGGCACAGGTGCAGGTCGGGGGGATCCACAGCCCCCAGTGACGCGCCACGGCGCGCACGGAGGATGCTGACTGTGCCAGCATCACGTAGCCGCGGTGCCAGCGGCTCAGCTGGATCCCAGCAATATTGGGGGTTTTCCGTGCCAAGATCCACGGCGAGGAGAAGAGGCTACGCCAGCCACGCTTGACAGGGCAGGGAGCCTCGCCCTCCCAAAACAGCCTTCACACCTCATCCTGCTCCCTGGCTGGTCCTCACGCTGCCCCGGCAGCCCCCAGCCCTGCCCCTCTGTGCCCAAACCCAACTCCAAATTATTCCCACTGCGCTCAGCTTCCAGAGTTCCCCCACGGCAGGGACCCCCCAGCTCATCTGTCACCCTGCAGCAGGGACCCCCAGCCCACCTGCCCAGATGTGCAGGGGCTTTCCAGTCCCCCCTCAGCTTTCAGTGCCACCCCACGGCAGAGCCCTCAAGCCTACCTGTCACCCCACAGCCGAGACCCCCAGATCACCTGTAACCCCACAACAGGGACCCCCAGCTCACCTGCCACCCCATGGCAGAGCCCCCCAGCCAACCTGTCACCCCATAGCGGGGTCCCCTTCCTCA